>JACGDI010000421.1:199852-238184 GCA_014898725.1 Jacaranda copaia | reverse complement strand
TCATTGCTTTCAATTTAGTCCTAAGCCTTCAATTGAGTCCTTTAACTTTCAAGTTTTGCATATTGACCCCTAGTATTTCTATTGTTAGGCAACTAGGTCCAAATTTAATTATTTTAGAGTCCTCCAACTTTTAACTTCCTCATACTAAGCCCTAAACTTTATAATATTATACAATTAAGTCCTTGCTTATTTACAATTAAATCCCTCAATTCCCACATTTCTATCTAAACTTTAATCAACTTAATTTTTAATCAATTTAAACTAATATTCCAAATATCGAGGCATTACAAAGACACTTAGTATTTATCTAGTGAATTAATTTAGTTCATATTTCATAATCTCATATCACCACTCATAATCAATTTATATTGATTGAATAATTTTCTAAAAACACATATATAGTTCTCATAATTCATAATCAGTATAATATTTTACTCGTACTATTTATAACCACACATAACGAATATAATTGATAGTTTTTACTTTGCCAATGAGCTTTCATATTTATTTATTGACAAAATATATAGGAAAACTAAAATATTCTCAAAATAATTTACTCATTAATCCTTTTCTATAAATTATGTGCGTTTGCATGGCATTTAATATATAATTTACATCTTAAAACAATCATCAAGAAATAATAATAACAAAGTAGAAACTTTCCTAGTTGAATTACACATTAAATCGCAATCTATTTTTATTTGGTTTGTACCTTTGTCAACTTTTGTTGCATAAGTCCAATGGTTTGTAACCCAATGATATAAGTCTCCCTTATTATATGGGAGCTCTCAAGTTTGAATCTGAATAGGCTCCTTTTTGCACTTTATGTGCATAATTATGCAATTTGCACTTCAATTTACTTAATTTGATAATGGAACTATTGACTTGTTGAAATAATAAACTTTGCCATTTGTAATATTTTCTCCAAAAAAGAACAAAGAAAAAAGAAAAACTTTTGTTGTATGAATATCAATTTTGATATTATCTTAAGTGTATAGAGTTCATAACTAAATATAATTTATGCTAGTATAGTTAAAAGTTAGTAACTGGAGCATGTCGAATTTAAATTAATATATCACTCATTAAGGAAAATTATCACTAATTTGCACTTTTTATATACAGAAGAAATCATATATTTTGTTTTGTTTGAGTCCATGTATTTTTAAATGAGTTGGAAATTAAATTAGAAGGCATTATCTCCAACATATGTCAAAAGAATTTTATTATTGTTTGAATGCTTTATTATGTTAAAGTGCTAAAATTCAATAATGTACTAGTGATATTATTAAAAAGAATTATTATATAATAAAGCTATAAGACATAGCCAATTTAACTAAATTTTAATTTGTATATGATTATTCGAAAGTTCACGAGCCGCTTCATTAGGTTTTTAAATTTATAAATATATTTAATTTTTATTTAATCAAAAATATTTTTATGTTTCAAATAAATAAACAACCTATATTAATAATTATAATTATTTCATGTATATTGTACCACCATAATTCTCAAAACTCTTAATTAAATTGATAAGATGTCAAGACTTATAACATACAATTTGATGAATTAAGTTATGAGTGAGAAACTTACCTCAATTAAATTTTAATTAAATTAATTAAGGTCTATCTGTAATTATTGAAATTTGAAGGATTTATGTATAATAGGATCAAGGGTTTTATTTGGGGTTGTATTGAAAATCAAGGACCAAACTGTTGTGAGCCTGAATCTAGTGGGGCCCATTCAAAAATAGTTCAAATTATTAGGGCCAATTTGTAAACTTTGGAAGTCCCTCTCTATGAAAGATTTGGCCAGGACATCTTCAAATTTCAAAAAAAGAATTCAAATATCCTTCCACCACATAAACGACCTGAAAATGGACACGAATGGTTAGCATCCCCTCAACGCAAGGAATGTTTGATATAAATTATGTCAAAAGAAAAGGGCAAAATTAGCCAGATTCAATGGCAACGGCGGAGCTCCGGCCGTGGTGGTGGTGGTGGTGGTGCACGTTCCAGCGGCAGAATTGGAAGAGAAATAGGGGGGAAATGTTGGCAACTTGATGGGCAATGTAGTGGTGGAGTCAATTTTCGCATTCAGCCAAATGGAATTAACAAATTTGAGAAGGAAAAGTGAAAGGAATATTGAAATGCCTCACCCACCAAGAAATGGATATGAATTGATTACCAAGAAGATGGAGTAGAAAAATTAGCATGAATTTAGTTTTAATATTGAATTTAAAGAGAAAAGAGCTGAAGAATAATTAATCAGTATTGATTGATGAATTGGGAAGGAGGGGAAAAAAAGAGAAATTGATTCTCTAAAAAATTATAAAATATAAATATAAATTAATATAAGATCTGTTAAACAGGTTCTCCATAAAATATTAATTTATATATTTATTAAAAATATTTATAAAATTGAACAAATACACGTGGCATTTAGGGAGGTGGGCACCTAACATTAAACATTTACATTGTTAACTTTTTTTAGAAAACCCCAACATGATAGTATGCCTATTTTTATTTTTACTTTTACTTTTAATTTTTTGAAAACTCTCTTAAGATTTCTTAAGTGGCAATAGTTTGTATACAATGGGTTTGGTCATATTTCAAATATTTTGATACTAAAATTTGGGAATGTGATGTTTGTGATTTATTATTTTAGGGGTTGTTGAAAGTTGTTTTAGGAAAAAATAATTTGTTGGGAGGATTTTTTTTACTGTAGATCATTATTTCTCCATTTGTTGGGTTTCATAGTGTGGAAGTGAATTTTTTATGTATATATATTATAATTGTAATATATTTTGGGATGATATTTTGAAAAATATACATATTATTTTGATAGTGGCTTTGAAAAATACACGCACTTGATTGGAAATATTTTGAGACTTCAAATTTATCCTAGAAAAACATAGACAAACAAGGCCAAGGGTTCAGTTCAACTCATCGATGAAATTTTTATTTTGCTCGTGACGATAACTTAGTCCCATAGAGTTAAAGCCTAAACAATAAGTTGTACAAACCTAAAACATCACTATTTGATATGTGAAACACCAAATTAGGGATTTCAATGAAGTGAATTTTAATTCAAATACCATTTGAATTCAATTTAATTACTTAGTATCCTTAACCGATAAAAGATTCGATGGATATAATCTTGTTAAAAGACTTCGCAATTTGAAATAAATTGAATGAATATAAATTTGGCTGAATCTAATCTATTAATAATTCAATCCAAATATATAGTATTATACATATTCATATGTAGGGTCGTGCAGGAATATTAAAATAAATTTTTGGACAAAAAATAATAAGTTCCTATGCAATATATCAAACAAAGTGTTTTTCATATAATTTATTAGATGTCAAACATATCTACATCATAATTGCATTACTTGTTTCTTTATTTTTATAACAAAAAATGATGCGAGCAAAATAATGAACAAGAGCATAATGTTATAATATAACAAGAATGCAATACAAATTTCAATTTGATCAAAATGAACTTCTTTATAAAACTTTAAACCTATAATTAGTTGATTAAGGAATCGAGTATAACTATGTATTTATAATACCAAGTAAGTACTATTATCCGCAACAAAACCTAAAATACAATTATCTGGTGAATGAATGTGATTAAGTTATATTCTATTATTATTTTTAAATGATCAATAAACTTGAAAAAAAATTATTAATATGCCGTGTGTATGATTTGTTAAGGACGGATGTTTTAGATTTTGATTCTATTAAATTTCAAGAAAAATAATAGATATATAATAATTTTGAGAGTAATTAGATTTGAAATTTTTTTTTTTTCCAGGATATCCAATCTTTGTTGTGGATTCAAATATGCTTATACCAATCATAGATCTTATAAGAACTTGAATTGAATTCAAATATAACATATTACTATTGAATTTGAATCCAGCATAATTCGATTTAAATTTAATCCATTGACAACCTACACCCAATATTAGCACCCAGACCCACCAAATCTGTCCTAAAAAAAGACTCCCAAAATAGAATAAAATAACATCTTTCCATATAGGTGTTTTCAAGGTCACTTCATCATGGCATGGCATAACATTTATTTCAACCACCAGCCTGCTTCATGGTAGGCACGTTGAGAAACCACACCTTGGAAATTAGGACAAAAGGACAAATAGAAGCAAGAAAATGATCCGCATGAACTTTTAACAATGCAAGACTTTTCAGACTGCAAGAGGTATTAGGCTGGCACTCTTCACCTAAAATCCAACCCATATATATATATATATGCATACATATATATGGGGCGTACCAATACATACGCAAGTTGAGCAGAATACATACCGAACACGCAGTTCAAAGAGGCTTCCAAACGCACCTTAAACCAGTTCAAGAATGCCAGGCTTCTGCATGAGTCGCGCTGCAACACGCATTTGTGTCCATGTCCATTCTCGTGTTCGAGTCCGTTCCCCTTCTCAGCAATACAAGAAATCTGCAAGTTTCATTAAAACTGAAGAGAAGTCTAAGCTTTCAAACGAAATGAATGAGTTCAGCTTCAACAGTTACTTGCCCGAGACAGAATGTAGGAACAGAGTCATGGTTGTCGTTGATTCCAGCCCTGAAGCTAAAGGGGCTCTCGACTGGGCACTGTCTCACACTGTTCAAAGCCAGGACACGATTATTCTTTTACATGTTGCCAAAAAAGGTACTAGCACATATTTTCTTCCTTTGCTCAGGTAATGCAAAATTATACACAATACAGCACTCATCTGAGACAAAGAATGTTACACGTTACAGATGGAAAAACCAAGGCAGAAATTGATCAAAGTGCGTATGATCTTCTTCGCTCCATAAGAAATACATGTCAACTAAAAAGACCTGAGGTGAGTACAATTTAGATTAAGGTTTTCCAACAAAGTGCAGGAGTTAAGGCATACAGCATACTTTTCAGAACTAAGATTCAGAATATAATGAAAACAAGCATTTGATATGAACGAATTATTATTTCAGGCTACAGAACACTAGCGAGAAGCTGTTGATGCTATACTAAATGATGCTTCTTTTACCATGAACTAGGTGCATGTGGAGATGGCTGTCCGAGAAGGAAAGGAAAAGGGAGCAATAATTGTTGAAGAAACAAGACGATTGAGGGTCTCACTGCTGGTTCTAGGACACCGAAAGCCGTCATTCTTAAGGCGCCTGCAGATGATTTGGGCAAGCAAAAGGACTCGGAGCAAGGTTGCAGATCACTGTATCCAAAATGCTAATTGCATGACAATTGCAGTGAGAAGGAAGAACAGGAAATACGGAGGATATTTGATCACCACAAAACGTCACAAGAACTTCTGGCTTCTTGCCTAGCAATTTCATTGTATTGATGATTGGGCTTTCACGAGTGTAGGAGCATTCGTGGAATCAAAGACAGTGTAATGCCGTGTACAAGTCGCCCAACATGAAAACCAATTATACAAAAGACGCAAGGAAGACGATCTATTTGATTATAAGTACTGCATTTTGTTTGGGATATCGACAAATATATAACATGCAACCAAACAAATGATTACCTGGTATTTTCACAAAATTTAGCATACATATCCAATTCTTGTGTATCATGTCCAATCACATCAAGTCAACCAAACGCAGCCTAACTGGAAAACTAGTGCAATTCAATTTATCATACTTCTACAGTTCTACTTCATGTCAAGCTTACGCATCCTGGCAAGCCAACCGCAAGAGCAAGTTGATCATGTTACGAGAGAGTGGAGATTTTAAGGAAAGTTAAAAAGAGAAAAATGCAGTGCAACTGTTCTAAGCATGGTGTAGTTTTGGCACTTCAATCAGTTGGGCTTCAATGAACAATAGTTAAACAAGAAGCTTACCGCGTGCGAGAAACAAAATAGTGCCATTTTTCATACCATAAAAGCTTTTGAGGTAATTCTGCTTTGTCTTGCTGCAGTGGGGAATCTTAGGCTGCCAAAATTGCAATAATAAAGGGAACGACAGGACACCTTAGTCACATTAGCAAATCTAACAATTTACTTTAAGAGAACTTCCTGTGAGTACAAGGACCGCTTGATTGAGTAACCACCACTAGGAAATTCAACTTCTCACAACAATTAATCTGTAGTTATCCAAGTGGCACAATGGATCAATATACATTTGCACGGCTGAACTGTACCGATAATACAAAGCTAATCTCTTCCTTTATTACATATTGATCATGAAGGGAACAAGTTATCAACCATGAACAACCTAGGAGCCAATGTCTGTTCCCAATATAAATAAGTTTTTTCTGCTGACAGCTATATCCAATATACGACCTTAAATTGCTCGACTATAAGCCTTGTATTTGCCAACAGCCCCTGTTTCCTTAACTTGATCTCTATGGAGATATTTACGTCTTCCATTTTTCTGATCACAGAGCCATTTGATATTTCTGTACACATTCTATCTTCACCTATGCTTTCTGTTGTCCAACACTAAGGACGAGGCCATTTTATGGACTTCAACAACCATTGGACCTTCAATTAATCATTGCCAACACTGAGAAACAAATATTACATGAGTCCTCGCATTACTCATTTTAAAGCTTTCTGAGAGCTGAAGTTATAATGTGGTCTGTATACAATTCTGTACAATTGATCATATCCAGCAAGTACTCCAGCCCCAGCCACACCAAGTAGCATGTTAGCTGTAACTCCTCTAAACAGCGCTGCAAAACCTTCAATGCGAATAATTTCAAGAAATGCATGCATGGTGTTGCGATACTTCACTGGTTGTCCAGAGGTCAGCATCATCCTCCGTCGTAGAGTGTCAAATGGATAGGCACAGACCCCAGAAACAGTGGTCACACTCCAACCCAAGAAAAAGCTAGCAAAAAAATTGTCCTGCAAATTTAAATTATCATTGAGTCGTCTTCTTGAACTAGTGTATAAAGACCAAGACAGCCAAAAAATAAACAAAAATTATAACACAGAATAAATGATACAGACAAGTGACAAATTAACATGTAATTCCTAGTCATCATGTAGAGTAAATTTTTCATTTCCATTTTCTGTTTTCTCTTGGTGTACAACACATGGTTAAAGTATCCACTTCTTATTAAAGTTTCAATTTAACTATCAAATTCAGCAAAGGATATAGTTCAATAGAACTTTTAGAAACCAATCAACATGCCAGGTTTTATAACAGAAAATTTTTCATGTGTTATAGATCCTCAAGAACCAAGCCATATAAAATAAACTAAAATGTAAAACTCAAACACAAAATGACACTATTCAATGAGATCCACTCACCTGAAATGGTTCAACCAAAACAATAGGTTTCATGGTGTCATAGATACCAAAGTACATTCCTCGGTAAAGAGTAATTCCTAATATTGAAACCCCAAATCCCCGATATAGACCGGCAATGCCATCAGTAGACCAGGTTTTACGGTAAACATCCATTAGTCCATTAAATTGGCACTTCCCATTGACAGGACACTCCCTAGAATCTGTGCCCAAACGAGTTCGTGCATAATCTAGGTGATAAAGAAATAAAGAAGTGGTAGCTCCTGCAGCACTTCCAGAAGCAACATTTCCAGCAAACCACTTTAAGTATCCATCTTTATCTTTTGAACATCCAAAGACGCTTTTGAAGTACCCTTTAAATGCAAAGTTGAAAGCCTATACAAAATTGAAAGCATTACTCAGAATTACTTCTCGGGGAAAAATGAAGAAAATAAAGATGAAGAAAACTAGGATACAATCGATCATAAACAAGATAAACTTTTCTTTTCCAAACTTTCTATATGTTACCTATGAGAGGATACTTTTTCCCAAGAAGAAAAGCACCTGCTCCTCACTTGGGAGGCAACAACATTTGCTTAGGACCATTTAAGCTATAAATTACACTCATATTTAAAAATGGGGTCCAAACATGAGATCTGGCTCTTAGTGGGGCATAAAAGAGTATGAGGACGTTTTTGGGGTTGGGGAGGAGGTGACAACAACATTTACTCAGCACCATTTTATGCTATAAATTTATGTTGATACTTAAAAATGTGGTCTAAACATGAGATTTGGCTACTTAGTGGGGCACTAAAAAGTATAAAAATTTTAAGATGAGAAGAAGGGACTGCAGTGTGCTATTACATATTTTTTGGAATCAAATTGCAGCAAAATATCAAGTGTGAAATTTAACAGAAATCCCAGCAAAATGATCTACTACCTAAGCAAAAATCATTGGCCATGTTTTTTAGAGGTAATAAAATCAAACTACAAGCACAGATCATCATTGAGGTTCTTGTGCATGCTATCACAATGAGGCATATTCTCGTTACAAAAAACTCTAAGTAGTTTCAAACCAAACTACGTAAGAGATACAAATAATGAGGACACTAGAATGAAAAATGCCGTGAAGTGAATGACCATTTAAATAACAAAAGTTGCATATTCAGTGACAATTTTTGATATAGTTGTTAACAGATGTATTTTACACTTGTGCTAAACTTGTATTGTATATGTGGTGTAAATTAAGTGTTATTTTAGGTAGATATATTCTTTCCTTATTCAAGATGTTATTGTAACATTATATATAACAAAGTTCTGTCAGTCATTGAGATTTAGACTGACATGTTTACATAAATCTCCTACTTTACATGGTATCTAGAGCCAAATTTTGATATTACCACCTCAAGTTCTTGTTTGGCTGCAGCACTGACACCCTTTGGCTACCTCCACCAGCCATCTGTTCTCAAGTTTGTGTTTTCTGGTCCAAGTGCTTGGGTTTCCAGTGACCCATTGCATCTCATATGTTGTTACGACATTGCCTTCAGAATACCCATCATCATTCTTCGCAAGCTGCCTGCAAGTCAATGCCGCCAGCGCCACTGATAGAAGCAAACAGTCGCTGCGACCAAACTAGTACAGTCACCTCCACCAGCCGACATGCTGCAAGCCTGCCACCACTCTGATTTTGTTTCTTTGCCACACAGTATCGTTTTTCTTTGTCATTGCTCTCATTTTAGGGCAAAGAACAAAGTTATATTTATTTTGGTACAACTCAGTCGTCCAGCCTTTTTATGTTTACATAAAAAAAAAAAGAAAACCTCAGATTTAACCATCAAATTTACTTTGCAGGTATTCTTTTCCTATGGACCAAAAAAGCTTCACTAGTTCTCCAATTCAAATTACTAACCGTAAATTAAACGGTAGTAATTATCACCATTAGTCTATCTCAGTGGATGTATTTCTTGAAGGTATAGGGAAGGCCCATTCCCTTACGAATGAACCATCTTCTCCTGATTCTAATCCCAAAAAGGCTGCTCTTTGGAAACAAGAAGACCACCATATCATGTCTACATTGTGGAACTCCATGGAACCTTCCATAGCGGATTTGTGTACTAATTTTAGAAGCAGTAAGACAATTTGGATGCATCTTCAAAGGTTATACACAAGCAATTTGTCTCGCATGTACGAGGTTTCGACTGAGTGTCAATCTATCCGCATGGACAAGTAGTTTGACAGAGCACTTAGGAAATTTCAGTCACATCTGTGCCAAGACAAACAGTTTTTTTCCTATTTCCTCCGACATTGTGGCCATGCAAAAACAAAGGGACCAACTCAATGTTCTTCAGCTTTTAGCCACTTTACCACCAGAATGTGAACTTTTTCTGCTCTTAGGTTATTGCTAGCTCGAAGTTACCGAATCTTGATGAAGTCTACTCTCGAGCACTCGGATTTTCCACTTATCATCCATCACATGCTACCCTTCCTACCAGAGATCGATCCGCCTTGGCCTCTCAACAAACACATATTGAGATTCGTGGTAATGGCCATGGCAACAGCAATAATCAAGGTGGAGCACAAGGCAGTCATATTGGTAATCAAGGAGGTCAAAGGGGTCGTGGCTATCACAGTAGTGATAAAAAATGTGATAATTGTGGTCATACTAATCATACCCAAGATACTTGTTGGGACTTGCATGGAAAACCTCCTCGATATGCTAATGCAGCAGCTTATCAGCTTTTTGAGGCCAACCATGTTGGAGCTACCCCCACTAGCAATAGTGTTACTTTATCAGGGGAGGACTATACAAAGTTCCTTCAGTACCCCTCTGCTCAGCAAGCTACTCTTCCAGTTGCTTCCCTTGCCCAACTAGGTAAATCCCAAACCTACCTTTTTTCTACTTTTAGCACCTCTAAACCTTGGATACTCAATTCTGGAGTATCCGATCATTTGACAGGTGATTCCAAAATTTTTTCTCATCTTCATTTTTTAGCCTCATTATCTAATGTTACCTTAGCTGATGGTTCCCAAACTAAAATCCAAGGCATCGATGTTGTTTCTCACCTTTCATCATTATCTTTATCCTCTATCCTTCACATTCCCCATTTCCATTTCAACTTACTATTTGTCAGTAGATTAACCAAACAATTTAACTATTCTATAACATTCTTTTCCAACTCTGTTGTCATTCAGGATTTGAAGACAGGGAAGAAGATTGGAGATGGGCATGAATCTTAAGGGCTCTATAAAATTGTGCCACCACCCATCACAGCATGTCAGGTTTCTGCCTCACCTCTTGACATTCATTGTCAACTTGGGCACCCCTCTCTTGATACATTGAAGCAGTTGGTGCCAAGTTTGAAGCATGTTCAGTCCTTACAACATGAGTCGTGTCAAGTAGGTAAACACCATCGTGTCTATTTTCATTCACGTCAAAATAAATGCTCTTTGCATCCATTTGATGTAATTCATTCTAATTTTTGGGGTCCTCATCGAGTTGTGTCTACTTTAGGATTTTGTTATTTTATTACATTTGTTGATGATTTTTCTCATAAGACTTGGCTTTATATAATGAAAGATTGATCAAAATTGTTTTCTATTTTTTGTGCATTTCATGCGGAAATAAAAACTCAATTTGGTTCTTCTATTCGTACACTTCGGAGTGATAATGCCAAGGAATACTTTTCTCATGACTTCAACACATTCATCAGAAATAATGGCATTCTACACCAGTCCTCATGTGCATATACACCACCAACAAAATGGGGTTGCTGAAAGAAAAAATAGGCATTTGTTGGACATTACTCGAGCTATGATGTTCCATGCCCATGTTCCTAAACAATTCTATGGTGATGTGATATTAACTACATGTTACCTGATTAATCTCATGCCCTCAACTGTGTTAGGTAATGTTTCCCCTCACTCCATTCTCTTTCCTAATGATCTTGCTTTCAAACTCCCACCCAGTATATTTAGGTTTGTGTGCTTTGTTTACCAATTAAGTCCTACCACTGACAAATTGAGTCCACGATCTATTAAGTGTGTCTTTGTGGGTTACTCTCGACTCCAGAAAAGGTTATCGTTGTTATGACCCAGTCTCAAAAAAGTTTTTCATAATGCTGATGTCACCTTCTTTGAATCAACACGTTATTTCTCTAATTCATACCCATATTCCGACCTAAAGCAATCCATCACTCTTCCTATCCCCATCACCTTACCCTAAGCTTCCTCATCTTTCTCATCAACCATAGACCGTTTGTCTTATCTTAACTTGCAAGTCCATGTTCAGCAGCGTAATGTGGCTCCATCTGATTCATACCTTCCGGAATCTACTTCTCCAACATCAAATCCTCCTCCACAACCTAATGAATTAGAAATACCAATTGCTCTTCAAAAAGGTAAACGTACTTGCACGTCTCATCCTATATCCAATTTTGTTTCCTATAACCATTTATCTCTTGCATTCTCTTCATTTATTTCTACCATAGATAGTATCTCCCTTCCCACTAATCTCCATAATGCACTTCCACATCCTAGGTGGAAAGCTACCATGGATGAAGAGATGAATGCTATTACATAAGCTGGTACTTGGGAACTTGTCCCTTTTCCCCTTAGTAAGTCTACTATTGGTTGTAAGTGGGTATATACAGTGAAGGTTAATGCCAATGGTTTAGTTAACCGCCTCAAAGCACGTTTTGCAGCTAAAGGTTACACACAAATCTTTGGTTTGGATTATTTTGATACTCTCTCTTGTTGCTAAAATGTCCTATGTTCATTTGTTTGTATCCTTGGCAACAACATTCTCTTTGCCCTCGTACCAATTAGATGTTAAAAATGCATTTCTTAATAGTGATCTTGTTGAAGAAGTCTGCATGGAGCAACCTCCAGGTATGTTGCTCAAGGGGAGTCAGAGTTAGTGTGTCGTCTGAAAAGATCACTGCATGGGCTAAACAATCTCCTTGTGCTTGGATTGGTCGATTCATTAAAGCAATAATCTCATTCGGCTTGAGGCAGTGTCTAATGGATCATTCTATCTTCCATACATGTACCTTTGAAGGTATTATTCTTCTCATTGTGTATGTCGATAATATTGTTATTACTGGAAATGACAATACAGGCATACAAAAGTTAAAATTATTTATACAATCTCAATTCCAAACTAAAGAGTTGGATCAATTGAAGAACTTTCTGGGAATTGAAGTTGCTAGATCACACCTCTACATTACTCTCTCTCAGCAAAAATACACACTTGATTTATTATCAGAAACTAGTATGTTAGGTGCCAAGCCAGCTAATTCTCCCATGGATATTAATGCTAAGTTGTCTGACAATCAGGGAGAACCATTAAATGAACCAAAACAATAATTAGTTGGGAAACTCAACTACTTAACTGTTACGCAATCGGACATCTCCTTTGTGGTTAGTGTAGTCAACCAGTTTCTCAATTCCCCTCGAACAAGTCATTAGGATGCAGTCATGAGAATTTTAAGATATTTAAAAAGGTCACCAGGCATGGGATTATTATATAAAAATCATGGCCACCTGAATGTTGTTGGATACACTGATGTAGATTATGCTGGGTCCATATCTAATGGAAAGTCAACTTCTAGATATTATATCTTTGTAGGAGGTAACTTAGTCTCATGGAAAAGCAAGAAGCAAAACGTAATGTCAAGATCAAGTGCTAGAGCAGAATATCGAGCTATGGCATACACTAAGTGTGAATTAGTCTAGCTAAAGCATTTTTTGGAAGACCTTGGTTTTAAACAAACTTAAGCAATGCAACTAGTATGCAACAATCAAGCTGTGGTACACATAGCAAATAATTTAGTCTTCCACAAACAAACAAAGCATATTGAAGTAGATTGCCATTTTGTGCGGGAGAAAATATTGTAAGATATTATTAAAACCTCTCATGTACAATCTAACGATTAATTAGCCGACTTGTTCACCAAGGCATTGAATAGGGCTCAAGTAAAATATTTGCGCAACAAACTTGGAGCATATGATATATATTCTGTAGCTTGAGGGGGCGTGTTAACAGATGTATTATACATGTATTTTACATGTATATGTGGTGTATATTAAGTGTTATTTTTGGTAGATATATTCTTTCCTTATTCAAGATGTTATTGTAACATTATATATAATAAAGTTTTGTCAAGTCATTGAGAATTAGACTGGCATGTTTACATAAATCTCCTACTTTACAATAGTAATAAAGCATTAGTGAATAAAATGATTGCATAAATTCTTTTCACAAACTAATTGTCAATGATAATTACATAGTAAGGGTGCTGTCAGAAACTAGCAGTTGTTTCATGAATTGGTGGTCCATGATTTTTGAGTTGTCCAAAAGGGAATATGAGCATTCAAACATGGATGGAGAGGGAGTAAAATCAAACACATCAATATGCTAAATCCTGTATAGAATTTTATTTCTTTTCGAAATCTCCAGATCTCAATGATACATGTATTTCAATAAGTGTTAGAAATAAGTTCTTTTATTTCCATAATACATCAATTTAGCATGAAAAAGCACGCCAATGGGAAGTGCTTAGAAAAAGAAGTGAAATGGGAGAATTTTGTAAATCTGGGCATATGTCAAAAATAGAATATGATTGACAAACTACCACAATGCAAAGGCAGAATTCGTCCCCCAAGGAATCCAAAAAAATTAATAATGATTAATTGGTAAAATTTTTAAAACGCCATAAAGAATGAGAGTATTTAACAAATTCTGAGACCAAATACAAAATTCAATCAGCTATATAAAGGGCTGAATGCAAGAGAAGCAACTTGATATCATACGCAAAACAACATTTATAAGCACATGCGTACTTGAGTGGGAAAATATCTTATAACGTTGGCCTGGTTGCCCCTCCAAAAGGACAAAATACCCTCCTCTTTGAAGACCCTTCGGAAGCAATCAACAACCCCCACATAAGGTCTTTGAAGCTGTCCTCTCTTCATTAACTCTCCCTGATTCTGCAACAAAAGCTTCACTCTCTCAATTGGCGCTGCAGCACTTTTTGCTACAACAGCTGCAACCCCTCCCATGATGAAATCTACCGAAAATTTCTCAGAATGTTGTGCCATAGCAGACCCTCTCCCCCTTCCCTCTTTAGTCCTAGAGAAAGCTATCACAAGCTTACATCCATAATTATGCATAGAAAGCTTTATAGTCCTTTCATTTACAACTTTCTTCTCTATGAAATGAATCATTGCTTCATATTAATGGAAAATGTAATAAGTCAGACAACAAAGTTATCAAAGAATGGACTTTGGACCTAACTCACTTCAAAAGCTAGCTCAAGAAGTAAGAATTGTTCAAAGCATACATAGAGACAATTATATATATATATATATATATTTAACTGACATGGGAATCTAACACACCTTGTGAACACCCAGGAATAAACATCTAGAGAGTAAAATAACATAAAATAGGTGGCCCAACAACACCAGATAGCTCAACACCTAGAATGGGTGGTTCTGATATCATATCAAAAAATGAATATTGAACATAACTCACCCAAAAAGCTAGTGTGAGAGATGAAAATTGTCCAAGGTCATATATAGGACCAATTTGCATATGCTTAACCAATGTGAAAATCTAACAAGAGTAAAGAAACTACAGGATTGAAAGGAAAATAAGGAATTCAATACTAAAATTCTTGAGATAAGAACCCAACATTCCAACTTTACGAATTACAAGCGCCCTAAGCATGAGAAAGAAGCAAATTGTCCTGTTTAACCTGATATTCCATATTCAGTATACACAAAAAAGGCGTTTTCACTGTAAAATGAAAAAGAAATAAGAAACAATAAAGCTAAGGGTTTGATTGTCTCCATAAGACAGTTTTCAAACACTAGAAATGCCAACAATTACCTCCACTCAGTGATAATTGTCTTGCAAAGCATTTATTATCCTGCCTACTCTAGAATCACATTATCAGTCACTGCAAGTTTTCTAATGCATGTAAAACAAACATCAAAAACAATATCTTGACTTGCTACATGTGGTGCAGATGGAACAACACTGCTTGAATACAAATTGGATGGAGTTGTATGCTTGAATAACTACAACAATCGCATTTCACATCACTATGTTTGCAGTCACTCTTACGAACTCACATCATTTCATCTGCCAAATAAATCTCTTCCCTTTGCTACTAGGGCTCGACTAAGATGGTTCGCTCAAATTTAAAGTAAAAATCCATTTTGTCATGCATTAGTGATCGAATATTGAGGTTACACCAATCTCCCCAATTCCTCCCACACTTCTCTCCAAATCCATTTCGTTATTCTTCTGCAAAGTCTTCGTCAAAATGACAAGGGATTGTTAATTTTTCACAGAAAGATTAGCCATTCTTAGAAAATAGCACAAGATTTGGATTAATTGAGAATATTGTCACTTACTCTTACAAAAAACAGAACAAATAATTACAAAAATCACCAAAAAAAGAAAGAAAGAAAGAAAGAAAAGAAATAGTTCCCGCAACTGGGTTCTTCGCATTCCCCTCAAAAATCAAATTCAATCATAATGATAATAATACACAAATATGTAAAATATATCCACAAACAGACGCAGATGTTGATTAAAATTTATAAGCAGAGAAGGACAGGAAAACTTACTTTGGGGGGCAAAGGGAGAGTCTTGTTTGCTGCTGATGCTCCTCCTCCCCCTTTCCCTTTTTTCTTTTCTTTTCTTTTCTTTTTTCTTACCCCTTTTTTATCTTACACATTGGCCCGTACAAGATATTTTTTTCTTTTTCGGTGGAGTTCCCGCTTCATATCAATCTTCTGGCTGTTATATTTCCAACCTATGAAAATAGAGAGGAATTATGGTTATTTTTTGTGATTTTTGGTTGGAGGACAAGTAAATAAAAGATAGCATATAATAAACCACACACATTAATGTTGATGAAATGACAATATTGATGACACCACAAACAATAGCAGCTTATTTTTTTATTTTTTATTTTTTATTTGGTATTGCAAATTTTTTAAGATTATACACGCGTATTTAAATTAATAATTCATATCTTTAAGAAAAACAAAATAATTATTGCCTTTTGCCTATTGGCAGTATTAAGTCTTTATCTATTATTATATATTATTTGTAATGAATTAACAGTGTAGAACTATATAAAGACGAGTGTATTGATATTACCTTCTCTTCTCTTCTCTTCTCTTTAGCAAAATTTTTTCAAATATTACTTTGGATCAAAACTCACTATAAATTTTTGTATGTATGTGAACTCCATGTTCCTTGATTCAAACAACTCTCAAACAGTCCCTACTCTTCTTGTGGGATAGTTTTCACTAACATACACACACAATTTTCGAAGATTAATTCTTAGTGATACTCTAGGAAGAATGAAGAGAAAAAATTAATATTGAGAAATATAGAAAAAGTATTTTCTTGGAAGAGGAAGAAAAAGAATTGCTCAATTTGTGTATTTTAAACTCTTATAGAGGGGTAGATTTATAGGCAAGTCTTTTTGCACAAGGAAGAGTCCAACCTCAATAAAATAATATCAATTTAAATATGGACAAGGATGCTTCAATATAAGGTAGCTCAATACATTTAAAAAATATAGATGACTTCTCCCTAAATAAAATTCTAAAGGAGTGTTATCCATGCATGTAAATGTGGAATATAGCCTCTCCACACACAAAAAAGAAAAAAGAAAAAAAAAAGTTTCAAATCAAAAGAATTATATTCCTATTCAAACATGAATAAAACCCACAAAAATATGAATGTTATTTGAGTTACGAGTTCGAAACCCAATCCAATTTTGTATCATTTATAAAAAAAAGTATAATTAGTTAATGACTAGTTGCCAAATGCTCAAGATTTTGATGGGATTAAATTTCATTTTAGGAGATGCTGTCTCTCTTGTTTTTTTTAGTAAGAATTTTTTTTTTATAAATGACTCATTAGTACTCTATAGTTTTATATGTAGCATAGTATTGTTTGAACATAATTGTGCAACTTTAATCAAATTACAAAGTTTTAGAATTTTGAATTTTTTTAATTAAATTAAAAAATTCTCATTGATTGTTGATTATTCATCTTTGAGCAAAACTCAAATATATTTAGAGAAAGTAACAACTTAATTCAAATTTTAATTTAATATATTTTCTTTATTAACTAATGGATAATTATTAATAGCTTACAAAATCTCTTTTTGTTCGGATTGTGCAGAAAAACTAAAAACCGACAAAATCAATAGAAAATTAAAAAAAAAAAAAAAAAAAGAACCTAATCAAAGTGCATTCAGTTTGGTTTTTGAATATTATATTAATTATTTTTTTCATTTTTGGTTTTCTCTTCAATTTTTTTAGGACTAATTAATCAAAATTGAATCAAAAATAGAAAATTAAAAATTAAAAATAAATTAGTCTCTATTCGATTGACTATGCTTCATTCAATTCTTTTATTATTTAATTTTATTATTCTATGATAATCAAAATCTACGTTATTTATTAAAATTTAAGTTTTAATATTTTTTATATTTAACTTATGTTTCTAGATACGATCTCAAGTGTTTGTGCAAATTCGATTCATGATATTGATACATTTTAAAAATGTAACTATGTAAGTTATTTGTTTATATATTTTCTTTTCTTTTTTAATTCTTGTCTTGTTATTTGTAATCAATAATCAATAATATTGTTTCCTATGTTTTATCATACCTTTTGTTTATAGGATACTAGGATGACATATTGATGTAAGAGTTCGCACTCAAGGACTTTGGTGGAGTTGAAGTCCTTTAAAGTTCAAACCATTTGGACAATTTCAGTCAGTGCCCTAGGTATGTATAGATGGGGTGTTGTCTCTTGGAAATCGACAAAACAAACTTTAGTAACACAGTTTACTTTTGAGGCAGAATTGCATGATTTAAATACAATTAGGACAATGGTTGAATGGCTACATGAACTAATGGTCAAATTACTCATGGTTAGCAGACCTCTTCCTGTGATCATAATGCATTACGATAGTCCAACCACAATTACAAAGATTAGAAGTCCACAATTTAATTAAAAGATTAAGAGATACATTCAACTTAGACTAAAGTTTATAAGGAAACTTGTGTCAGATAAGTTATGGGCATAGATTTGATTGGTACCAGAGAAAATGTGGTGGGTGTCTCTTAAGTTTTAACAAAGGTCCTATTGAACTTGTGGCTGGTGAGGTTATTAGGACACTGCAAAAGTCCTACGTGCAATTTTTCACACTTCAATATCTCATCAAAATTCCCTTCATATCCCTTTATTTCCTTCATCTCCTTATAAACCTACTATAACTGACTGAGGCTTCTTTCCATTTCTCTTTTTTTCATGTTATGAGTTTTTCTCTGTTGAAACCTAAAAACTACGTCTTCATTCTACAATTTTCGTGTCTGGTGCAATGCTATTCATTTTCTCCCATATTATTAGATACAAGAAAGTATTTTTTCAGTCTTCACCTAGGATGTGTGTTAGTCTAAAGCTAAAATTTTTCATAATTTTTTGTATGGTTTCACTTATTTTAGTGAATATATACTTTATTTAACTTATCATGCACCTTATTTTAGTTATTATGTACTCGATTGTAACTGATGCGGCTGAAAGTCACTTATAGTAAAAAAGGTAGTGTTTGGGATGATTTGACCAGGGAGGTCGAGTACTAAAAGCTGTATATCTCTTGAAGTTTGAGATATGCAACCACAACACACGTTAAACTAGCCAAGGTACCCCCAGAAAAGGCACTCCAATGCTCAAGTTAGTTCTGATCTAGATATAATTGAATAGAATACTGTAAGAATAGAAGATTTCTAGCATATTTGGCATTACCTTGAGCGTGGTTGAGTGTGAAGTATTTATAGCCTTCTCTAAGCATGATTTGACCATGGTGCCCTTATCAGGTGTATTGACTTTTGTCTTTGCCAAGGGGTTAATGGTCATTCTATATCTAGATCTTGGTACTGTTCCAGGTGGCTGAATCTCTTATTTTCTAAATGAATAGTACCTTTGGAGGTGCCTCTTTGCCAAAAGAGGGTGGCCGGTTTGGTAGAGTTGGTAGCAGGGTTGATGGCATGGTTGGTGGCAGCAACTGTACCGGTTGTCATGCATCATTAATGCGAAAGCATGTTGCCTGTCAGATTAATAAATATGGTGGAGATCTAAGTCAATGTCGAAGTGAGTCTTGAGGTTGATATGTGTTGACCAGACCAGACCTAACTGTAAGAACATCTTGAGTGGTCCTAAGGTCGATGTGGGTCGATCGTGGACCTTACCAAGTGAGGTCGATACAGGTCAACCAAACAGACTTGATGTTGCGCCCATTGGGTTATCCCATATCATGAGTCTCTCCAACTCATGGTCCTAATCGAGCTTGTCGACAAGAAGGAGCAGGGAGTTTGCATCCAGTTATGGTGGTTACCATGCTCGACTAGGGTTTTTGGGTCCTCGACCCAATTTTTTGAGTCCTCGACCTAGGTTTTTAAACTACCGACCAGGATTTGAGGTGGTTTCTCTACATTTAATGCGTCTATTAGTGCACAGAATACGAAGCGTACTGGGGCAAGCTGTCATTATAACAGTTACTCGGATTTTTGTGCACGAATGCCTATAAATAGTAGGATAACTGACTCCATTTATACTTTTGCTGCCAATACTTCTAGTCGAATTATTATCTTTGAAGCCCTTCAAGCTCTCGTGCACTTTGTCTTTTTGAGATTTCCATTATGAGTGCCTCTATTGTTCTTGTTCTTTTCTACCTTTCATTTGTAGAAGCATGTCTACCAGTTCAGATTCTAATAACACTAGTTCAAAGAGTGTGGCCCATGAGGGGGAGACTGGGGCAAAGAGTATATCTGAAATATCTCATGGGAATGAATCGAGTTCATCCATGAGCGATAGCTCTGGCTCGAGCAGTTTTAGTAGCTCGAGCGATGTTAAGGTTGTTTCAAAGGGGGATGCTGGCCCTAGTGATGTGCCTGTAACCTGGGATTGATTGTTTACCCTCAACCACTACACCAAAATAGCTTCTAAAATAACTGCCGCTGACTTAGTCCATATTAGGGCAACGTACCATATCTCTGAAGAGTATGAATTGATAGCACCAGGGACCCAGGATAGGATGCATCAACCTCCCTGGGGGTTTATAACTGTGTTTGAGGAGGGGTCAAAATGTAGCCTTAGGTTTTCACTCACCCAACCAATAGTCGACCTCTCACTAGGTCTAGAAATTTGCATCACCCAATTACTCCCGAACTGTTTTGCCATACTATATAGTTTCACTGTGCTAATGCACTTATACCACCAGCCTGCATCTTTTGCTAAATTCTCAAATTTATTCCATCTATCTAGTCCCAAAAGTCGAGCAGCACCAAAATGTTTGGTTTCTATTACCTAACTGCTCGACCTCGGTGGAAGTTTTTGGTGTCCCCCGCCTCTTCTTATGGGTAAGAGTGAAAAAAATATTTCTTTTATGTTCGGGGGCTAGGGTTCTTACCGTTCTAAAGGGCTGGTGGAGAGAGCTTATGGAGATGCCCAGAAACTAAACACCCAGTTGGCCAAACACTTTCATCCGAGATTTGATCAAATTTGGGTAAATGGAGGCTTCAGTTCTGATCAAAGAGAGGCATTTAGTTTTGGCTGGCCTATCACCTGCTTAACTCGACCTGCCTGCGGGCGATCAACTAGGTAGAAATTTTTCGTCAACTGTTTTGATTGAACACCTTTCTGCTCGATTTTGATTGTTTGTTTAATCTATTTGACCGTGCAGATCATGATGAAATAATGGTCCGCAATTGGAACGAATCCCAAGTTCAAGCATTGAAGGTCGAGGTACACCATTGAGCTGTTGCCGCTCGACGAGAAGATATTGTTGAGCAGGTAGGTTCAATAAGGTCGATGTCTACACCGTCCTTACCCCAAATTGAGTAGGCTCTTGAAACCTAATATGCTCATCTAGAGGAGCCCGTACACAAAAGCCCCGCAAGTTAGGATAAGAATTAAATAGTTGAACAGAGAGGTCGGCCCCATAAAAGGCTGTTGGGGGCAAGGAAACGTAGAAGGTCGTGATAGGTTATGACCTATTTAGTAAATCGAGTGACGGTTTGATATTTTAGCTTCCTCGACTACCCCCTTCCCAATTCATCACTGACTAAAATAAAGAGGTAACTGACTCAACCTTTATCATCCAAGGAGGGCCGACAGGTGCCAAGGCTCTGAAGTGGATGACCTCAAGACTTTTTGTGAATGACCAATGGAAGCTGATGAACCTCAGTCAACTCAGGATAATGAAGGCGATGTCTTACTACTGCAATATGGTAAGTATGAGATCAATAGTCTCGATCACAATTTTTCTTTTACACATTTATTTGAATAATGATATTATTGTGTTTCAAATAAAACAGCTGGGTTACAACATGTACCAACGGTTCGAGATGGCTTTGGCTGCCAAGGAGGAGTTAGAGGTAGAAGGAGAGATGGAAATGCTGAAGGTACAGCTCAAGTCTTCTTAGCTCCAGGTCGAGCAACTAAATAAAAGATAGCTGACCTCCAAGAGCAGCTCAACTCAAAAGATCAACAACTGATCCAGGCCGTTAAGGATCGGAGTCGAATGGACAATATCATAAAGAAGGCCCAGCTGGACTTATAGGTGAGCTTCAGTTCTAGTTGGGCTCGAGGTCATGTGGAGGCAACCAGCTAAGCTAAAGAGGCCTTTCTCCAATATCTGCCCGCAGTGTGACGTGAGGCTGTTGAGCAATTCATGGTGAGCACAGTTTTTCAGGATGCCAGCACGATTGCATTGCTTGACGATGCTTGTGAAGTATTTCATAGGGCCATCAAGCAGCTCAAGCACTTGGGCTATGCTTTTTGAGCTAAGGATATGAGCCAAATGAGCCTCATGTGAATGAGTGATTGGAGCCTTATCCTGAGCCAAAGGAGAGTAGCGTTAAGCAGGCCCTGAAGGATAAACCTACCGTTGCGGCACTTGTTGCGCCACTAACTAAGGCGCAAAAGAAGAAGGCCAAGGTCGATGCCAGGCTAGAGCAAATATTCACTGAATTCGTATTTATGGAAGACATCATAGCCCAAATAAAGGATGAAGAGGTCGATCTGGCACAATATGTGCTGCGGTCGACTAACTTCATGAGTGACCTCCCAAGACCTTCTGAACCTCTACAAACAGTCTCTCTGCTCATCTGTGCGGTGCCAGAATCGGATTTAGATTGGACTAAAGGTGGGCAAGAGGAGCTGAGCCAAAACTGAACCAGCCTTTTTTCTCTCTTTTTTATTGTGTGTGTACCTACCAATGAATGATGAATAAAGGTCTATTTTTCTTTCCATTTTCATCCTGTTGTGTCATACATAGCTTTTGATTTTAGTTGTGATAATGTGGAGAATACTAGTTTGCCTATTGCATAGCAATTGTGTTGTACGACTGTGTCGTCAATTGTTTAATATTTCTGGTTGACTATTTGTTCAACCCTTGAAGTTAACTGCCTATTAAAAGTAGTCGCATCCAATGTCGACTATGGGGTCGACAAAAATTGGATGGTTGCTTAGAAAAGCTCATTTGTCAGCATGGGTGGTCGACGAGAGACTTAGATGGCCAAGAGCCGTTTAGGTGGCAGCGAGGGTCTACTTAGTCATCGACTAAAAACTTAGACAGCTAGGAGCTATTTGAGTGGCAGCAAGGGGCTGCTTAGTTGCCGACTATGGGGTTGATGAGAGACTTGGATGGCCAGGAGCCATTTATGTGGTAGCAAATGGCTACTTAGTCATTGACTATGGGGTCGACTAGAGACTTGAACAGCTAGGAGTCGTTCAGGTGGTAGTGAGGGGCTGCTTAGTTGTCAACTATGGGGTCGACTAAAATTATTAAAGATAACAATCAAGCTAATAAAATTGCAACTTTATTCAAGCTCAAGGGCTGCAAAGATAAGTACTATACATTTTTAAATATAAAACTTCCTGAAATTGATGGCGTTCCACGGGCAGGGGAGTTCCTCTCGTTGTATGTTAGCCAGCCTATAGGCATTGTGCTTTGTTATTTTGATAACGGAGTATGGCCCTTCCCATTTTAGTTCGAGCTTGCCCATATTTTTGGAGACCTCCACCTTTTTTAGGACAAGATCTCCAACATTGAAACGATGCTATCTGATCGTTTTATGATAATTCTGGGTTATTTTCGACCTGTAGCACTGTATAATGTTATAAGCCTCCTGTCAACACTCGTCGATAGTTTTAAGATCAAGCTTCCTCTCCGACATGTTTCTCAGTAGGTGGAAATGGATGACCCGAGCAATATGTTGGATCAATTCCAAAGAGATTACAGCTTCCGACCCATGAATTAGACTGTAAGGGGTATGATCAATAGCTATTTCGGGAGTTGTCCTGTAAGCCTATAGCACTCTGGGTAGGTCATCTGCCCAATTCGCACTGGTGTCCTGAATTCTATCTTCAATTGGTCGAGGACAGTCCGATTGGTCACTTTGGTCTGACCATTCGATTGAGGGTTGCCCACCGAAGTGAAATGTTTTGTGATCCCCAAAGCCTCGCACCAATCTCTTGTATTCTTACTCTGGAACTGAGTACTGTTATTTGAAATAAGGACCTTGGGCAAGCTAAAATGACAAATAATGTTTTTCCATATAAAATTTTTTATGGCCGCGCCCATTATCTTAGGGACACCCTCGGCTTCAACCTACTTGGTAAAATATTTAACTACTACAATTATAAAATTTCGCTGCCCTATTGATTTCAACAAAGAGCCTACTATATTAACTCTCCACTAATCAAATGGCTAGGAAATTTGGACATTAATCATCGGCGCTGCAGCTGGTGCGGCAGATTAGAATGGACTTGGCATGATGTACATTTGCGTACAAAATCTACATAATTTTTCAACAATGTTGGCCAAAAATACCTATACCTGATTATTTTGTGGGCAAGGGACCTCCCTCCAAAATGGTTGCTACACATGCCTGCATGAACATCCTATAATACTTCCAATGCCTGTTCTTGATCCAGGCATCTCAAGGGGGGTCCGGTAAATAATCTCTTGTATAACTGACCGTGCTCATCAAGGATAAATTTAGAGGCTTGACCTCGAAGATGCTGAGCCTTGTTTCTGTTGTTGGGGACAGTACCTTGGCTAAGATATAGCTTTATTAGGGTCTGCCAAGAAATTGTCATCTCCTTAATAGTTGTTACCAGGCTCCCATCAGAGAGTGCAATTGATGGCCTATCGGAGACCAAAAATGTGATTTTCTTGTCCCTTGTTCCTCTGATGGAGTTGGCGAACTTCGAGAGAGAATCTGCCCATTCATTCTCAGATTAGGGGACCTGGCTAAAAGTAAATTTTTTGAATGATTGTTGCAACTTCTTTACTTCGGCCAGGTATTGGGTCATCGATTGTTCTTTGGCTTCAAAATTTCCCTCGACCTGCTCTACTACTAACTGGGAGTCCATAATCACAACCAAGTGTTCAACCCCTCGCTCAAGCGCCATTCTCATTCCTACCAACGGGACTCATACTTAGCCTTGTTGTTTGTGACTATATAATCCAGTTTGATTACAAAATCATACTCCTCAGCATTTGGGGAGCAAAGAGCGATCCTTATTCCACCTCCAAATGTGGTTAATGACTCGTCGACGTGTAAGGTCCAAATAAGAAGGGCTGGGATACTCTTCTCGGGCAAGTCGACTCACTCTGCAATGAAGTCAGCAAGCACCTGCGCTTTGATGGCTATTTGAAGTTAAAAATTGATTTCGAACTCCCCTAGCTCGATCAGCCACTTGGTCAATCTGCTTGATGTATCGAGTTTTACTAATACCTATTTCAACGGTTGGTTGGTTAGCATTATGATAGAATGAGACTAGAAGTATAGTCTCAGCTTTCGAGCAGCAGTCACTAATGCCAATGCAAATTTCTCAATTTTCAAATAATTATATTCTGGCCCTTGGAGTAATTTACTGCAATAGTAGATTAATCGATGATTGCCATCTTAGGTCAATACCAGTACTGAACTAATCAATACTTCTGAGATTGCCAAATATATCTGGAGTACTTCTCCCAGCTTGGGCTTTGCTAACATCAGAGGTGAGGCCAAATACTGCTTCAACTCGATCAGCGCTCATCACACTATTCCATCCATTGAAAACTTATCTTTCTAGCATTCCTAAGAATTTTGAAAAAAGAGAGGCTTTTGTCGACCAATCTCGCGATGAACCTTCCCAAAGCCATGATTCTCCCTACCAACCTCTGAATGTCTTGAACTGTTCTCAAAGGGGTAACATCCAAACTGCTTGAATTTTTTGTGGATTCGCCTAAATGTCTCTTTGGCTAACCATATAATCCAGAAATTTTCCTCCTTGGACCCCAAATGTGTATTTGTTTGGGTTAAGCTTCAATCCAAACACCCTTAATATCCCAAAAGTTTGACTAAGGTCGAGCAAGTGGTCTTGGGCTTTTTTCGTCTTAACTATCTTGTCATTGACATAAACTTCCATCAATTTCTCAATCTCATCTTTGAACATGAAGTTAACTAACCACTAATAAGTTGCCCCAGCATTTTTCAATCCGAACAGCATGACAAGGAAGTAATATAGCCTATTAGGAACAACAAAAGATGTTTTATCCCTATCCTTAGTTGCCATAAAGATTTGATGATAGCCTTGAAATACATCCATCATACTTAATAATTCACACCCAACAATTGAATCGACTAGTAAATCTATCTGAGGTAGGGTAAGAATTCTTAGGGCATGCTTTATTCAAATCAGTAAAATCATTACACATCCGCCATTGTCCCTTAGTTTTTGGGACTAGGACAACATTACAAAGCCAAGAGGGATACTGAATTTCTACAATATACCCTGCTTCTAAGAGTTTTCTAACCTCCTCTTTGATAATTTGTGTCCTCTCGGCATTAAACGTCCTTATCTTTTGTCTGACTAGCTTGTATGAGGGATCAGTGTTGAGACGGTGTACAATAATATTGGGATCGATTCCTTGTAGGTCGGATGCCTTTCAAGCAAAGACATCGACATTTTTTCTTAGGAAATCAACCATGAGACACTCCAAGTGGGGGCCCAAATCTGTTCCAATATGAGTTATCTTTTTGGGGTTACCCTATACAAGCTCAATGGTCTTAAACTCCTCGATAGGCTCCACTCTAGTGTCTTTTAGCTTCCACTTCTTGCTGACCTGTGACTCTACGGGTTTCATTAAAGAGGCATACCCCAAAGTCTTCAGCTGTGATCTAATTTTCTGCTTGGTAGGCTCGATCAAGATATTGTAACGTCTCCATGCCTCCTTCAAGTTGCATAAAAGCTCGCCCATGCCCGCTGGGGTCAGAAACTTAACTTTCAAATAATAAGTGGACATGATGGCACGAAAGTCATTGAAGGCAGGTCAACCTATGATGATTTATAGGTAAATGAGGCATCAACCACAAGGTAATTCAGCATTAATGTTCTCCTCTAAGGAGCCTCTCCAAAAGATGTGGACAAGTTGATCGACCCCTCCGATATGATCTCTGACCCCCCGAATCTGACCAACAGCGTACGCATAGGCTCGAACTTCAATTTTTCCATATTTATCCTTTTTAGGATGGATAAGAAGATGATATTTTCCAAGCTACTGTTGTTGATTAGAACCTTACTCACTTTAAAGTTTGCAATTTCCATTGAGATGACCATCAATCAATCTATCTTGTGATCGACATTCCTACCCTAAAGGTGGGCCAGGTTGGCATTAGTAAATAAAATGGGTTCTGCACTTGTTGTGAGATGAAAATTTATCCCAATAGATGAAGCTTTATTAGACTCAAGCCCCTTCTGTATTTGCCTTCGAGTGAACTTAGAGTCCCCCCTAATGGGACCTCCTACAATTATGTCAATTACCCCTCTAATGGGTAGACGATCTTCCTATGCGGGCTTTTTTCCTTTATCTTCTCTCTTGGGGCTAACTGACCTTTCTCTATGGGGAGTCCAGTCAATTTGTCCCCCTTCTGTCTAAGTTTCTACGGCTATGTATTTTTTGAGGTGGCCCACCTGATCAACCTCTCAATCTCGTCCTGAAAATTGAAGCATTCATCCGTGTTGTGCCCCTTCTGCTTGTGAAAGTGGTAGCACTTCTTTGATTTCATCATAGCTTCAGTCTCCGTTAGCTTTCTGGGCTTTTTAAAGAGGTTATTATGCTGGATGGCTAAAGGACCTCCTTTCTCGGGATGTTCAATGGTGTATAGTCATGGAAATGCTTGATTGGAGATTGACCTCACTCCTTGTGCTTCTGGTCGTTTCTCTCCTTCTTTTTCTTCTCAACTTCAGAGAATCCAAACTTGAGCCTTTTCATTTTCTCCTATGTCATGTACCTTTCTGTCAGGTCGAGCAGCTCCTCTATCGACTCGGGCTATTCTCGCATCAATGCATTAGCGCATTCTTTATGTTTGAGCCCCAGAAATAACACGTTGATCAAGAACTCAATTCTAGAGTTATCTATTTTTAGGACTTCCATGTTAAATCTAGTAAAAAAATTATGGAGGGACTCCCCCTCGCCTTGCTTGACGGTGTGGAGGTGGGTATAGGGGAGCTTCGCCTTCTTTCTGCTATCAAACTGGTGTAAGAACTTGTCACACAGCTGGTCGTAGGAATAAATCGATGATGGTTCAAACTTCATGAACCAGTCTAGTGCGATGCCTTGGAAGGTAGTCACCAACATCTTGGCATGGATGTATTTATTGTGTCCATACAGTTGCATCATGTGCTCAAACTGTATGAGATACTCATTGGGATCGGTAGAGCCATCATACCTCAGTAGACCTATTGGGAATTTGGCATCAACAACTATGCGCTTGTCGATGATATCCTGAATGAATAGGGACCCTCTCTCCCGATGAGATCTTTGAGGAGCATCCAAGTTTGGTGCTCTGTCAATATTTCTCCTCAAAATCTCATCGAAGCTCCTGTTCAACTGTTGGACTTGATGGGATACTTCTTCCCATTTGTCCTAATCCACCTAGGTGGCATTTCAGTTAAGACTCGATCTAACACGCATGGCCCTATCATGCTGTAGGGCTTGATAGGTCAAGGCGCAAAGTCAGTAGACTCTCCTCTTTCTTCGTGGTAGTCACGTCTAGAGCATTCGACCTTATCATGCTGCATAGCTCAATTAGGTCTGATGTGATCTACTGAGTCCACTATCTCTTCTTATATTTTTGGTTGTCTCCTCTCTCCCTGCAGGCATCTAGGACTGATCTCGCGCCTGGCGGGAGACTGTCTGGATTTTCAATGGTTGCAACCATTCTCAGGAGACCTATTTTCCTATGGTGATGGTTACGAAGTTGCACTGGCGGTGGGAGCGGGCATATAGTGTGCCTATTCAAAGTGACAGATAGCTAGGCTGATATTTGAGCTAAAATCTGCTCACTTATCAGCTACATCAATTGATGCATGGTGAGCGTCACCATCTGCTCCTGAGGGGTACTGGTGCCCAGAGTGTGTGTACCTTGCTAGGGGTTAGGGGAGACAGAGAAGTGGACCTCCTATTTTCCTCCCTTTTAGATGCTGCTCTGCATGTATTTACCATTTTTCTCACTGCAATCTCAATATTTCCCATAGACGGTGCCAAAATTGATGCGATTGAAAGTCACTTATAGTGAAAAGGGTAGTGTTTGAATGAATTCAACTAGGGAGGTCAAGTACTCAAAACTGTATATCTTTTGAGGTTAGAGATCTGCAATCACAACACACGTTAAACTAGTCGAGGTGTCCCCGACTAAGGCACTCTAACGCTCAAGTTAGTTCTAATAAATCAAATAGAATACTAAATATATAGAAGGTTTCTGGTGTATTTGACATTACCTTGAGCATGGTTGAGTGTGAAGTATTTATAGCCTTCTTCAGGCATGATTTGATCATGGTGCCTTTATCAGGTGTACTGACTTTTATTTTTGCCAGGGGGTTGATGGTCATTCCATGTCCAGATTCCGGTATTGTTCCATGTGGTTGAATCTCTTATTTTCTCGAATGAATAGTACCTCTAGAGGCGCTTCTATACCAAAGGTGGTGGCAGGGTTGGTAGAGTTGGTGGCAGTGACTGTATTGATTGTCACGCGTCATTAATGTGGAGGTATACTTCCTGTCAAACTAATAAATGCGACGAAGATATGAGTCAACACTGAAGTGAGTCTTGAGGTCGATACATGTTGACCAGACCTGACCTGACTGTTAGAATATCTAGAGTGGTCCTAAAATCGATGCGGGTCGACCGCAGATCCTGCTAAGTGAGGTCGATATAAGTCGATCAAACAGACTTGATGTTGGGCCTCCTGAGCTATCTCACTTGATGTTGGACCTACTGGATTATCCTATATCAGTAACCGTAATTAGATTTTTTAGAAGGTATTTTTCATAACCTAATTGTTAGTAATTTCATATTTGAAGGAAGGTAGATTTTTTAGAAGGTATTTTTCATAACCTAATTGTTAGTAATTTCATATTTGAAGGAAGGTAGTTTTCCCCTCAATTTTAGGTTTTAATACTTGTTATTTATTCAATTGTTGATACATAATTTTTGTAATTATATATTTGATTTAAAGTATACTTAATCTTAGGTATGTTACAACTTAATTTTAGGAATTTTATTTCAATTACTATTTGTTTGAACGGTGTAAATTATGTTTAATCCTTTGTTATTGTTCATTCTGACAAACATAGCATTAACTCTGTTTAGTATTGTAAGTAATTATGGTACTAAAATTCTCGCATTTAGTATTTATAATGGTGTTTGTAGTATCGTAATCTTAATTATATATATATATATATATATATATATATAAGTTGAAATGTTTTATATATTCTTATTATATTATTTTTTTGCTTGCGAAGATGACTAGAAATCAAAACTATACTTTCATTGCTCCCCGCGATACTTTCAAATGGCAATGGAGGAATTAAAATCCAAAATTGGGTTCCAATAAAGTGAATTCCATTCTAGGCATATTCTGATATGCCAAGGTTGAACACTAGCTTCAGCTGAGTTAAAACAATTTGAAGGCAATTCTAAATACAAACTATTGCATTTGTCTTTAGTTCAAACATTATAATTCCATTTAATCAATCGAATTCTCTATTGTTTTAGGGTTAGCTTATGTTAACCAGTGAGTTTAGGCTTGAAGATGGAATCAAAAACAGTTGAACATTTGTTTTGGGGAAGGCTCCAGAAAATGTTAGACATGTCAAAATATTGAACAAGCTAAAATAGTTAGTGGAGAGCCGTAGTGGCCAAGATATAAATGATTTTACTAGGATGCACATATTTTTTATTTTCACTATAATTTTTTTTCGATGAGTAATTATTTCACTCCTTAGTCTATAATTCCTTACATCAACGATTTATTTAGTGTTGGGTTGTATGTATGGAGAAAGGTTGCATACAATTTTTTATTTGAAAAAATGACCTATCATTTAGGAGGTCAAATAAGGTAAGATCAGAGGAAGAAGTACTTTAATGGATGTACGATTGGCCTGTTGGTGAGTGAATTCTAATAATATTAATAATTGCATTATTAAAATTTCTATGTCAATAACTATAAGATTGCCTTCGTCAATAGTAGGCCTGGGGATATGTGCACATGCCTTCATTGGGGTCACCATGCACTTCACATACATTCTCGTAGTCCTTCTAATGGGCTAAGAGTAAGATCCCAATAATGTAGCTGCCGTGGAGGAAAAACTTAATCTAATTAATAGAAATAAGATTAAAAAAATTGTTTTTTCTATTTATAATAATTTTGCTATAAGTTGATATTTTCAAACAAGTACGTAAATTCCTTTTATAAGAAGTTGTGCCTGTCCATCCTTTTCCTGAGAAGGAAAAACTTGTAGCTTCAGTACATGTAATTATCATTTCGGTACATATGATTACTTATTGAAGTTTATATTTTTTATTTTACTAATAAGTTTTTGTTCTTTCTATGGATTCCTTTAGTGCCTACCTCTAATGTTGATCTATTCAAAGCCCTATTAAAAGTGAAAAATGAAGAACTTAATTCATAGAAGCAAAGACTTATTCTGTTGGAGAGCAAAGGATTTGTTGCCCATGTTGGTGATAAGGAGAATGAGGATGAAGAAGGCAAAGAACAAGAAGATGGAAAATATATTGATTAGTAGGATGATGATGATGATGTTGGTAGTGAAGACAACTATCTAGAGTCTAGAAGTTTCACCTCATTTGCACCACATCAAAATGACCATAATGATGGTGATGATGTGGTGTGCAGGGCCATCATAGTCCCCAAGCAGGTCTTGAGATTAGTGATGCTAGTGTTGAGTGTTGTTGAGATTGAGATTTCAAGCAATGCACCGAGTTTGAAAGGTGTTGGTGATAGTGATTGTGATGGTATGGATAAAAAGAAGAGGGAGATGACACTCCACATGAAGAGAGAAGCAAAAGAAAGTATGATGTCATCAATTTTATTATTAGATGAGTAAGACCAAGAGATAAGAGAAGGCAAAAAAAAAAAAAATACTAGAATATACATAATGTTGAACATTATGGGAAAAATGATCAAATACGACAAATTGACTATTCAAATGGGCTTAAAATTATTTCCCAATGCTGCCATGGACCATTCATTAATAAAAGTCCAATTTTGAGGAAAGAAAATCTCGAGAGTTAAAACTAAGAATTTTCATTCTAGTTAAAGTATATCGATTTTCAAATAAACCTAGTTATAATTGGATTGATAAAATCTATAGTAATAAATCTGTTCATTTTTTGTTATTATTTTAATACTATGTTGGAGTTATTGAGATGCATTTCAAATTATAACTAGTATAAAATCATCTGAAATCTTTCCCAGGATATACAATCTTACATGGAAACACAACATTAATTTTTTATTCTGATGGATATACAATCTTGTATTGTGAGATTGAAGTGCCTTCCCAATTGAGGCAAATGGAATACAACAAGAATTGATAGTATTATGTATCATTATCACAATTAGCAAACTGAATTTCTATATTTGCAGCATATCCACAAAAAGTTACAATTGCAGCATTGTGATATTATGAGAAGAATAGAAGATCAATCATCTAAAAATTTTCCAACTTTCAGCAAAAGGAAGCACTTAAAGTTTTCCCCTCGGACGATTATAATAAGTCCACGCTAAAAGTGCTATATCAAGATTTCAAAAAGTATTAGTGTTCACAGGTCGAGTTGGTTTGGATTTGAGAGAAGTAAATCCAAATCGATTATTTTTAATTAGTTCATGTTTTACACTTTTTAATCCCTAAACCCAAACCAAACCAACCCGATCTCGAGTAACTGGGCTCAAAAAAAAAAGGAGGACGAGTAGGAGGAAAAGAAAGCACCAATTGTAATTTCTTTGATTCTTTAACTAGGAAATCAAGACAATTAAATTATTCTCACAATATTCATCAAAATTCAAAAACACACAATATTGCACTAGAGCACCACAAGTCATAATTATTACAGGTTATTTCCTTCTTTACCATAAGCCATGATTGATAATATAAAATCCCAAATTCAAATCTAAGTTGAACATTAACTATAAATATAAATAACAAAAGTCATATTTAAAAAATAAATAAATTATTATTTATTTTAATTAAATGATTGGGTCGGTTCAGGTAAATGAATATGAAATTCGAGAACCGAATCAAATGTAAAATCCGATCAAACCTGATTCCTCGATCCAAACCGAACCAAATCGGTTCATCGAATTGGGTTGATCCGATGAACACCCCTATCAAAAAGATATGAATTGACAGGGATTCTGCTAATATTAACAAGAATGAACGAATGAAATGAGAAAAGAATACAGTCATTGTCAATAACATAAGTTATAGAGGTTAATCATCTCCAACGAACGCAACAACTTAGAACCAATAAACTCATTCTGAGAGAAATCTATATCTTCTGATCAAAAGGGAAGTTTTGACACTCGAACCTACGAAGAGCAGAGGTTACTCCTACATTTTTGCCTCATGTGCAAATGGAGGGATCAAATATAGTTCAAAGTTGCCAGACAGATACCTTAGGAGCTAGAGAGGAAAGTTACAAGTATCTCTTCATCCCCAACAAGATCAGTTAGTTCAGGAATTCAAAATTGGAGTGTCACTGCACTGGTGAATACTCTTTAATATCTTTTCTACCTCAGGAGTAGTTAAATGCCTAATCCCATTCTCTTTTAACCATGTTTCGTCTGCAATCAAATTACTTTTCAACTGTTTCTTTGCTGTTTAAAACAGCTTCAAGCCCTCATTCACTTTTGGGAAGAAAGCTTCGAGTCTCGAGCACCAAGCCCCAAATACCCCTATCAGAATTGTGAAATCATTCCAAAGCCTCTCCACTCCCCCATCGTGAAATTTCACATTGCCAATCAGTATACTACAGAAAATCAATTTATCTACCCCAGTAGCCTAACTTCTCCACACCCTTGCAAAATTCATTTTGTTCGACCCTTCTTTCAGTAGTGACAGTTTTCCCTGCAGATAATCCATAGCTTCTATGAACAATTGGGACAGTGTCAAGGCTTCTTCACTCTTCTCCTGCCATTGCTTTTTGTTCTTTATATAATCTCAGCAATGCACATCAAACTCCCTTAAGTCAACAGTAGATAACTTCTCAACCCATTCAGTTCTGAATTCCTCCAACTTCTTGATTTCTACATGAAAAATACCATGCTCGGGTGCTTTCAAGGCATTGCTTGTAGCACCATGATCATTTGCTGCTTCAAATTTACCAGATTGGCTCAATCCTATTACCAGAAAAGAGACATCCTCACAAAATTCTTCTAAAGCAAATTCAATGTAGTGAGCAGCATTAACAGAGTTTGCAACTTTAGTTAGGCCATTGTCATCTGTCAGCACAGTTAGCCGCTCAGCTTCTTGACACCTTTGTCGCAAGCAATCTAAAAGCTAGTGTATTAAAGGCGCACCTGTCAATTTGACAAACCTTGACCTCAGTGATATACTAGGCAGTGATCGGCAACAATCAATGATAGAAGAGAGACATCAAAGAACAGCACTTGATATCGAGGAGATTTGTTGTCTTCCTGAACAGTCAGAAGAGAAACTTTCTGGTCTTTATCTATCAAATTTCTGAAACCTTCCATTTGAGAGTTCAATTTAGAAAGCATATCACTAAACTAAATTTCAGCCCACATGTCAAGCCAGTTAGATCTATCACAAACTACAGTCAGTGAAAACATCTTTTGCATATGACCATCTTCTTGGAGGGAAAGTAGCGATCCCGAACATGCAGCCAGAGACTGAACTTGGTTATCAAATGCAATCATCAAGCCTACAAGATGTAGCAATCATCAAGCCTACAAGATGTAGCCAGGATATCCTCGCTAGTGTTTGGATCCCAGGATCACTCTCTTCTTCAAGCTGACTGACATATGTGGGACATATTGGTTTTTTCAGGTAGGTTGACAAGGAAGATACCATTGTTGAGATCCATTCTTCTCTCCAACTATAACCAGATGGCATTGCTCCATCAACAAGTGGTTGCAATAAATCGTCCATACAGTCAACATAGTCTTGAGTGATCTTATACACAAGTGCAAAAATGTACTCTGGCATCTGAATCCACTTTGAGAAGTGGTACTGAGAAGCAATAATATAGTGTTCACAAGCTCTTCAATAATCCCAAGTGATTGGTGAAGAGCAACATCTTTATAACACCGACCCTCAAGGTGGCAAAATTTTCTTTTTCTTTGCAATTCTTGGAGACCACACAAAGCAAGGGAACTTTCATAGTATTGGTGTTTCAAGTCTCCTTGCATTGTGAAAAGAGGATTTTGCACGTCAGATGATCCTCTCATATCCAGATTTGATGAACTTAGAGTTGACAGAGGCAGTGGCCACCCAAGAGAAGAAAGAAGGGCCTGATGATCAGCAATAGCCTGAGACCTTAAAACGGCTAAGGCTCTGTGGATCCTGTGATAAAAAGCTGAAACAAGTCGACTCCACTGAGAATGTGTCTTTACAACCAAACTAAGCACATCTTCTGTTAATCTAAGAGTTCGTATATCCTGCAAAGTAGACAAAAACAAAGAATGAAAGTCTAATGTTAATAGATTCAATCTATTAAGAACCTTTACCCACAGACACTTGGATCTTCTTGATTTTCACTTAAGCATATATTTCTAATGCTCAATGTCAGCACCCTAACATCCTTGTGTTAATAATACTACAATTAATAAACTGGAATGATACAGGAGTTCTGTATGCACCTTTATCAAATCTGCCAGTTAAAAACTAGTCTTGGCACATCATTTACTTCAAATTACATTAATTTTCAAACAGGATAAGGAGCCTCTTAATTGGGACACGGAGTGTATTGGATAAGGCTAAATTAATTTTCCAATTAATCATGATTGAAAAATGCATGATAGTTGGCTTGAGGAACTAAGGCTTACATATCCCCAATAAATCATGTTTGATTAATGCGTATGGACATTACTTTCTTCATTTCAATATTAGAATGTTATTTAGTTTTATCAATTCGGACAAGTCATTGCTTCCAGATATGAGTTTACAAAAGAACCTTCATTTTTCTAAACACACTGATAGAATGACTAATTAAGAACTGATAGTTGGCTTCAAATCCAAAGTTAATTTTGATCAGGTCTGGTAATTCAACTATTCAAAAGAACTTAACACAAGCATCCCCTTGAAGATTACTCACTTCTAAACTTTTTATTTTTATGGATTCTGCCTCAATGTTCTATTCATAGTGGAAGATATAACGTCTTCAATATCACCAACCAACATGTCAAGCTTCAATGCTGTCTCTGAGAGTAGTAATATGGAGATTGGTTACAAAAAACAAGTAAAAATAGCAGAAAGAATCAAAAAAGAGAATTTCCAGTACAAAAAGTCAGCAGAAAAAGACAAATTATATCTATGCACCTATAAATAAACTTTTTAGTCCCAAGATGTCTATACAACATTATTCAACTCCACCTGCAAGACCATTTACAAATCTTTATTTCTTTGGCTATTCTTAAACTAGATGTCGAATACCTCCAGAATGGTCAGTTAACAAATTGGAAAAGAACTTCAAAAATAAATATGTCAATAGTTAAGAAAGGAAACACAGATATTGAGATTTAATCATTCAGAGAATATATGTGTGTCTGTATGTATCCCACTATTTCACGTTAATTGTATAGAAAATTTGCAGGTGATAAATTTGATCATAATTTTTTTTTTCTCGCCATTTTGTATCTTATTTAAAACAAATAGGCAACAAGATAAAATGTTAAGAGATAAAAAGGACTGACAGAATAATCCATATCTCAAACTATAATATTCTCCAATAGCTTGATTATTTCCATGTTATTCTGTTTGTTCCTCAAAAACTTAATCCATTAAGCTTACTTAAACCAAGAAAAATAGATAAAGTGCTCATCCTTCCAGAAATTCTATGTCAAACTCCATATGCAATACAATTAAACCACCATTTCCACCAGATTGCGACATTAAAAATATGAAACTAATCAAAATTTCTTCAAAACAATTAAACCGCCATTTCCACCAGATTGCAACATTATAAATGTGAAATTTATCTAAATTCCAATGAAAATGCAGCAGCGATATCCCTAATACATAAATAATACCTAGCATTTTAAAAGTTCCATTTCTAAACAAATCAAATGGAATAATAATAAATAGTTAAATACAACCAAACATTTGTAAATAGGAGGGGAAAAAAAAGGTTAAAAAACTAACCTGCATAATTTCACACAATTTCTACTTTGGCCACTTCTTTGGTCAATGCATGTAATTCCTCCGCCATCCCCAACTTGATCCTCCATCTACACGCATAAAAACAAATACACAGAATAGTCTAATAAACATCAAACAAAAATCAAAATTCAAAACCAATAATTCCTAAAAGTAGAAGTGCCTGATGAAGGGTGAGTGGAGGAGCGGCAGAGGTCATGCAACTGAGCATGGACATTGGAGAAGAGAGACCGGACATGATTAAAGTGGAATGAGTGTTGGATCAAATGAGATTGGAGCTCTTCGTGGAGTTCAGAAAGAGCTCAATCAATGGCACCGAACTGGATTTGGAGCTCCAAGAGTAAAGCTGGGGCTGCATCGAGGTCTTCTCTAGAGCTTAGGTTTGAGTTGAGAAAGTGGAGGGCGTGTGAAGACAGTGATGCATACGGTGGTATGGGTCGGGCCATTCGATCCTCCATAGATTGGGTCATTGCTCTGATGGTTGGAACTTTGACGGAATGAAGAAAGAATCAGGCGGAGGACCAAAGAAATGCAGATGGGCTTTGTGTTATTGCAGTTTGGTCCTGAATTTAATCAGTAATTGCAAACAATATGGGCGAAAGATTAATTTGGGATTTTCCAAATATACATAATTACATTAAACTAAGATTGTCTAAAAAAAAGGTCATATAGTAAATGTTTAACATTAAATACTCCTCTTTCTAATTGCCAAATATATTTTTTAAATTATTTGAATATTTTTTTAAAAAATTTAAATTACAAGTATACAGCCACAGGTAACCTCTTCATCAGTTTTTAACTAAATTTGTAATTTTTATTTTTATATTATCTTTAATTTAAGAATCAAAATATTATCTTTTCACTTGTTTCTTGCACCATGTTCTCCCCCATTTCCGCATAGTGGAAATTTTACAATGAATCAATTTAAGTTATTCTTTGGTGGTTTAGAATTTTACTTTTATCAACTCCGCTTTGTTATCTTTCATACCGTGGATTACAATTTTTTCTTTGATGCATTGCTTCCCTTATTTATTCTTATTGTCTATTTTTATACTATATTATTTATTTAGTTAAATACAAAGAGTAGTAAATGAAAACTATTATTAAATACTATTTATTTTATCAAAATATACAAATATTTTACTTAAATATTGATGCTGTTAAAAGCTGCGTATAGAGAAAATGAGGGTTGTGCTACTGGTGATTCGACCAGGGAGGTCGGGAACTCAGGATTGTATATAGCTTTGGACTTGAGATCTGCAACCACAACACACGTTA
>JACGDI010000421.1:153237-192004 GCA_014898725.1 Jacaranda copaia | reverse complement strand
GCTTGTAGTGTATGTGGCATTACCTTGAGCGTGGTTGGGCCTGAAGTATTTATAGCTTTTTGTAGGTGTGATTTGACTTAAGTACCCTTATCGGGTGTACTGGCCTTTGTCTTTACCCGGAGGTTGGGGGTCATTTCATGTTTAGATCTCAATACTGTGCCAGGTTGTTAAATCTCCTATTTTCATGAATAAACAATGTTAGTGGAGGCGCGTCTCTGCCAAAGTTGTTGATAGGGTTGTCAAAGTTGTCAGAGTTGGTGGCAGTGGTTGTACAAGTCATCACGTGTCATTAATGCAGGGGCATGCATCCTGTTAGACTAATTAACATGGCAGGGATCAGAGTCAATGTCGGAGTGGGTCTTGAGGTCGATACATGTCAACCAGACTCGAATATTCGAACTTTTGAAGTGGTCCTGAGATCTATACAGGTCGACCGTAGACTCTGCCAGGTGAGGTCGATACAGGTTGACCAAACAGATTTATCATTGGGCCTCCTGTACTGTCTCATTTAATGTTGGGCCTATTGGGTTACACGATATCAAATATAAAAAAATTAAATTAAAAATTTAAGATATTTACAGAATTTAAAAGCCTCACGAGTTAGCTTATCGCTTTTGAATAGTTTCATATGAACCCGATTTTGGTCAAACTAACTTTATTTATCTCATAACCATATGTTATAGTATGTTTTTCTAATAACATTTCTGGATTAAAATTAAATTTATAGCATTTTAATATAATTATTACACGTGGCTAATACAAATAATATCCTAACTTTTTTTCCTTTGTTTTTCAATTTAAAGCATTAATTTATTATCATATATATATTTTAACAATATGATAATAAATATTAAAATAAAATTTTACTTTTTGCCCATTCTTCGAATATTTATCAAATCTCATAGAATGAGCCTATTTTTTTTGTGAGGAATCGAATTGATAATTTATATAATTAAATTTTAATTAATGGTTAAAATTTACAGAATGTTTAATTGAGTGTAATTAAAATGTTCAACACACTTTTGTATCTCGTATGGTATATTTAAATCTATAAGATGATAAATTTTATTTTAAAATAAAATTTAAAGTGTTAACAATAAAATTAAGATCATAAAATTACGTAAAACACTACTTATATATATATATATATATATATCTCCAAATTTAATAGTGGACTAAATTTAAAGTAAATCAACAGTTATTAATTCTCTTCGTAAATAAATTTGATATATTAAAATCTTTCTGACAAGGTTTAAATGATCAACAAATAGAATATGTTTGGTTTAATGATCAAATCACATATAATTAAAACTAAGACTAACTAGTAATTGAAGTTACAAGTTAAGTATGACTTGATCAATAGGTAACATATAATTATAACTTGATCAACAGATTACAAGTAATGAGTTAAAAAATAACTAATATTAAACTATTACTATAGGACTCCTAATTTTAGACAACCCCATTTAACTAAAGTGCTAATTTTTCACTTCAAATAAAAAAAGTATACATTATATTATAGGGTAAATTGCACTTCACCCCCTAAACTCTGATTTCGTACCACTTTACCCTCTTCTACTTTCCACCACTTCATTTTACCCTTCTTTGCTCTAGAAGTGCTTGAATTAGGTAATCATGTTAACTGCACAACTCCTATTTTTTAATGCCATTAAAACTTGCAATTATAATTACCAAAAAGTCCACGATTAAAAATTCCTAATTTTACATGTTCATTCATCAATCTAACAGCTGTTAAAAATTTTTTTTCTACATTCTTCCCAAATCAAAACCTCATTCTAAACCCCAAACAGGCAACCACAATTTCAGGTTACATATATCAAAGCGGAGTAATTGCATAGGCTACACTACAAAGAACAACCACCCCTAACTTTATTATACTTGACAAATTTTTCATTCTTCATCCATTTAGTCCATCAAATGGTAACCTCATTTGTTGAGCTAGTTCCTCATTACCATTTTCAAATCTTTATTTTTTTTTGGCTATTTTCAAACCAGATGCTAAAATACCTTCATAGCGGTCAATTGGTCAATTAACATTAGTGGATATTAATTTGATAGAATGCCTTTTTCTATCAAGAACATTTTGTTGAGGTGGTGTAAATAGACACTATAAAGGAATATTAGTAACAAAAGGTTAAATAACAATTTGAAAATTGTTACTAAGGACATTTAGTGAGAATAACTTTATTTGTCACTAATAATAAATATTAAGTGATAATAAATTTTATTTAATTACAATGTGACTTAATAATGACAAGGACTATTGTTTTAAGCTATCACAATTTTTTAAGTTGTTACTATTGATGTAGCCTGTTTCTTCGAGCTAAATCATTCTTCTTCAACTTTTTCTCAATCCTGTGCAATTTAGAGAGTCCTGAAGTTCTCCTTTTGTTATGGGTGGGGCATACACATGTTTGTATGTTTGTAAATGCAAGGGCAATTTCATTATTTCAACTAAGCAACTAATAGAGTTTGAAACATTTCTTGATAGATTAGTCTAGCACTTAGCAAAACTCCTCAATCGAATTAACTTTAAGACTAGAAGAGTATAAAGTGATGCAATTAAAAGTGGAAGCACGTAAAGTGTCATCAGACCAAAGCACAAGGAGGTGAAGCAGAATTTACCCTTCAATAGTCATTGATAAACATGAATGTAATACAATACAAGCAAAAGAAAAAAACAAAGAAAGATATATCAAAGAAATATATAAGCTTGCAATATCAATATATATATAGATACAATTGGAAAACAAGAGCCAGACAAAATGACCTAACTATGCCCTATACGGGGAAAAATAGAGGATTAGTCCTCCAATTATGCCATATATGCCTCTTGGTCCTTTTAGATTTTTGAATTTTAGTTTAGTCTTCAGGCAAACAAAACCCTGGCAATTTTAGTAGACCCTAAATTGGCCAATTTTGGCTAAAAAAAATTAAGGCTTTTTTGACACGTGTACCCAATTGACAAGTCATTAAATAAAACTATGGGACCTATGCCACGTAGACCAAAAATTGGAGAGAAACTTAGTAGTACACAAAGTTATGTAAGGAGGGGAAAAGGGCAAACAAGGTATTTACTTTTCTTATCACCTTTATCTTTTATTTTCTTCCATTCTCCTCCATGGCAGAAAGAAAGTAGCAGTGTCAACCAAGTCTTCTTCATCAATGTAAAACTCAGTGGCCTCTGGGACTCCTTTGAAGTGTTGATTTGGCAAGAGAAGCAAAATAAGAACATCTTAGACTGACCATAATATGGGTAAGAGGTTCTTGTCATGTAAGAGTTATAATGTAAGTTATCTTCCTTCTTCATTTCTTTTATATTCTTCATTATCTCCATTTTTCACTCATTTTGTCTTCTTCATTATATATATATATATATATATATTAAAAATAGTGGGCGTGAGTTCTTTCAATGGGTTGATCCACCTATGTGTGCAAGATTGAAGAGCATCATATCAGGTTTCCTTTGCAAATTAATGAATTAGAGATGGAAAATCGAAAGCTGAAGAAGGGAAAAAGGCTTGTGAAGTTCATTGTGGTGTTAGGGTGTTTTCTAATTTTGGTTTTACTTTATTGTGTAGTGTATTGAAGGTTTGGATGGTGAGGCCCTATATTCGAAGAGGTAGTTTATAGCCTTTATTTTTTGGCTATAATGTGGTAAATAGGTTAGTTTGGTTATTGCTTATCCTTTAAGTAATGTTGTTATATTAATCCCAAATTATTTGTACTGTAAAATTCCTTACTTAGCCAAATTTACGTAATGTTGTTATGTTAATGCCCTATTTTTTCAATTTATTTTGTAATGCCTTATTTCTAGAAAATTTTGGGTGCAATATTGTAGTGAATTTTGTAAGTACAAGAAGAAATGGAAAGCACACTTGATGCCAAAAAACCTTCAAATTTAATGCAATGAATTCCCTAAAACACATCATTCAATATGCATATAAATATGCATTTACAAATCCTACCAAAAAGCATGTGCATCATTTCTAAACAACCAGAGCCCCAAGTCAAAAACTCTGCTTCCAAGCTATGTACATCCAAATCCAATTTAGACATTTTAACAAGTCACCAGTCAACAATTCTATTTGAAAGGCAAAAACATGTACATCCAATACAAAGAACCACTTAGCCCCAAGTTCAAATTCTAGTTCAAAGTCAAATCAAAACCAAAAAATTGACATAGACCAAATTCTTCATTCCAAAAATCACATAAGCAAAATCAGGCTGCTCTCTTTCCCTTGCCAGTCTTTTTGTTCCCATTTAATCTTTCCATTACCTCATTTAAATGGTTTAACTATACAAATCTCCTTCTCACAATAGTTGAAGCAGCACCTTGATTGCTTTCACTTTGAGACATCTGGAGTTGCTAATGCATTGATGGTCCAAGAACCTTATCCATATGTCTACCAAATCTCCTCAGTCTAGCTGTGAAGACCTATCCTCCACCTATATGCAATGAGGGTGTTCAAAAGATGATAAAAAAAACCCTTGAGAAGTCAAATGAGTAAAGAAATAAGAACAGGCTTACATTGCCAAAAGTATCAGCGTTTACTTCATTATTCCCTACCTAAGTTGAAAATTGACTCCTTACTCTAGTATCCTACCCAATTAAAGGAGAATAAATAACATGAAAATATTGCACTAAAATATGAATAAATAAATAAAGAAAGAAAGCTTATAGTTTTTGCTTCATTTGTAGCTTGTTGACTTGTAGATCTACCCCTTCTCTTTGCTGTTGTGACCTAGTTAGCTAAATAAGACAATTATCAATGTAAAAAACTTAGGAGAAAGGCACAATTAACTTAAAAATGATGTAAGTTATCTTTTGGGCATCCCCAACATTCTGGGATGATTAAGTATCGAGAATTTGTTCCCAATCAATATCATTTAAGTGTTAGGTCTATTATCTCATCTTTTGGTATTTGATTTTAACTTGTAGTGCCATTCTCCATTGGACAAGACCTTTGATTATGAGCACTTATTATCTGCCTCATTTTCCATCTTCATTGTAGTGCTTTTCACTTGGCTTGCCTCCCAATCTTTTCTTTCCCTTAGTAATAGGTTCATCAAAATCTCTTTTCCTTACTTTTCTTGGCCCGCCTTTTTCTTTCCCAAAGTTAAGAGCGAGTGGAGAAATGTAAATTGTTTCACCCCACAACTCTTGCCCATTAATGCCCCTAATTGCATTTTCATAAACCCTTCTATAGCACTCTATTGAATAGCAAGGATGAATGAAGTTCATAGGGTCAATCCTGAGACTATAAAGTGTAGAACAGGCATGTAAGCAAAGGATGCCAGTTAGCTCCCATTTCCTACAGCTACAACTCCAATTTTCAAGGTCAATACAAAATTGGCTTCCATATATATGAGTGATTTGATAGTGCTTGTCATCAGATTTTCTTGGAATACAATCACCAAGTTTTTCAATGCTTTCATTAATGATATCCACTATTGAAGGATAGATCTCACTACTCCACTTTGTAGCTTTATCTTTATTTTTTTGGAACATAGTTATTAGATACTCTCTGATCCACTCAAGCATGGTCAAAATGGATTTCTCTCTAGCACACAGCATAGAAGAGTTAAATGATTCACTGAAATTATTTAACACCATGTTATACTTTGAAATTGTAGAAAAATGAGACTTCCCCCATTATGAAGGTGGCTTATCTAAAAACCAATCTGCAACACTTTGATCAAGGTCTGCCATTACCTTCATTTGTTGTTTAAATTGCCCAACTATAGCTACCATCCATAAAATGTTTTTATATTCTAACCCTTGTACCCAGTATGCATGAAGTTTTTGCACAGGAAGAGGAAGAGGGAGAGGAAAAGAAAGCACCGGTTGTAATTTCTTTGATTTTTTAACTAGAAAATCAAAATAATCAAATTATTCTCACAATATTCATCAAAATTCAAAAACATACAACATTGCACCAGAGTACTATAAGTTATAATTATTATAAATTATCTTCTTCTTTACCATAAGTCATGATTGATAATATAAAATCCAAAATCCAAATCAAGTTGAACATTAACTATAAATATAAAAAACAAGAGTCATATTAAAAAAAATAAATTATTATTTATTTTAATTAAATGGTCGGGTTGGGTCAAGTAAATAAATATGAAATTCAAGAACCGAACTACATGTAATCAGGTTTGATTGGATTTTACCCGATCAAACCCGATTACTTAATCCAAACTAAACCAAATTAGGTTCATCGAATTAGGTTGAGCCAATGAACACCCCTATCAAAAAGTTATGAGCTAACAAAGATTACGCTAATATTAACAAGAACGAATGAATGAAATGAGAAAAGAATACAGTTACCGTCAATAACATAAGTTATAGAGGTTAATCATCTCCAATGAACACGACAACTTAGAACCAATAAACTCATTCTGAGAGAAATCTATATCATCTGATCAAAAGTAAAGTTTTGACACTTGAACCTACAAAAAGTAGAGGTTACTCCTACATTTTTGCCCCATGTGCAAATGGAGGGATCAAATATAGTTCAAAGGTGCTAAATAGATACCTTAGGAGCTAGAGAGGGAAGTTACATATATCTATTCATCCCCAACAAGATTAGTTAGTTCAGGAATTCAAAATGAGAGTGCCACTGTGTAGGTGAATACTCTTTAATATCTTTTCTACCTCTAGAGTAGTTAAATGCCTAATCCCAATCTCTTTTAACCATCTTTCGTCTACAATCAAAATACTTTTCAAATATTTCTTTACTGTTTGAAATAGCTTCAAACCCTCATTCACTTTTGGGAAGAAAGATCTGAGTCTCAAGTACTATGCCCCCAAATATCCCTATCAGAATTGTGACATCATTCTAAAGCCTCTTGACTCCCCCATCATGAAATTTCACATTGCCAATCAGTATATTATGGAAAATCAATTTATCTACCCTAGTAGCCTAACTTCTCCACACCTTTGCAAAATCTATTTTGTTCAACCCTTCTTCCAATGGTGACAGTTTTCCCTATAGATAATCTATAGCTTATATGAACAATTGGGGCAATTTTTCCACATGTGTCTCACACAGAACCTATGTTCTACCTCATGAAACACCTCATCAAGGGCTTGAATAAGCCTTTTTTGTTTGTGAAACATAATGGTAAATTTATGAGGCCTCGTGATTTGCAATTCTTGTCTTAATAATACCACTGCCATATCTCTCCTATTTTTCTACATTATACTACATAGGCTACTGGCTAGGACATTTTGTTGGGATCAATCCCAACTGCAATCGACAGAACACCCTTATGAGGGCCACTTAAGTAGCACCCAAACATACCTAAAATTGGCCTACAACCAGCCAAGAATCTAGTTTTAAGAGTCCTAAAGCAACAATAGTAATGAGCGAAAGTTCCTTATTCCATTCCTAAGATTATTGTTAACCCCTAATTACTTCTCCTCAATTCTATAATATAGTCTCATAATTTACTAAACTGTAATGTTGGCTCAGCCTCATCATCTATAATGCTAATTGCTTGGCTTTATAAGCCTGATGGCAAGTCACACTCACTCTTACATGTTCTGTCAACTCTAGCTTAAATCCTCCAGTCTTCCTCTTAGGGTTTGTGATTAGCTTTCTTTTGTATCTCTCAACAAGATAACTGGATTTTATATTATGAACATCATATGTTGGCTTACGAGAATAGTTAAGGTAAAACATATAAATTTGAAAGGTTGACTCATTATTCACCCTATAGGCATGAATTTTTCAATCACAATCACTTTCCTCACATTTTGCATACACTCTTATTTCGTATTTTTTTTTTGAATCTTTATGTTTCTCATACTTTGAACAACCTCTATATGCACAACCTTCCTAAATTTAATTTTATCCTTAAATTTCATCCCTAGTTCAAACCTAGGAGTTAATGTATTCATCCCCAGTTGGCCTATCCCCATCATCTAATTCAACTCCACTATTTAACTCAACCTTACTATCCCAGGTTATATCTTTCTTTTTACTATTATCACTACCCAAATTATTGGTATTTTCACATTGTTGTGCCCTTCATCCCCTCTCTGTTTTTCAATCCTACCCTCATTATTATTTTCTATCCACTCTACATCAGAGTTAATAAAATAACCATACAAAGCATCATCATCATGTACATTCAAATTAGCTAAGAATTCACCATCATCAAATCAACATGCAAATTTAGATTATACCTATCCAAGTTATTATTTGTCTCCAAAATTTCACCCCGCCTTGCACCTTCATCCCTCTTTTCTTCAATATTTTCTCCCTTCCCATGCCCAACCCCATTTGTTCTTAGCAAATCATTGTTAGAATCAACAAAATAATCTAACAACATATCATCATCATTCACATTCAAATCAACAATGAAATCACTATGCAATGTCTGTGTTTGTTCTTCCTCATTTATGTCATTAAGCCTACCCTCAATGGTATCTTATTAGTTAATTAAACATATTCCACTTGCTGCTAAGTGTCTCAGAGTCTGTTTCAAGTTGAGTTTGAGAACCAAGTTGAGTTAAAATGACTGTATTAGGTTGAGTTATTAGATCATAATTTTGTTTTTAGCCATGATTCTTAAGTTGAGGCTTAATGATAAGGTTAGGTTGAGGCTCAATCTCAAGCTAAGGGATATTTTCAAGCTCAAATACTTGTTTAGGGTTAGCTATATGTTCAACCTCAGGTGCATCTTAAGGCTCACTTTGATCAATTGGTAATGGAGGGAGATCTAGGCTGGGTACAAGTTCATTAGGAACAGATTCATAGGTAGTTACTCTAGGCAATTGAAGGGGGCTTTAGCTTTTGCAAGCACTAGAGGTAATTGATTGAGGGCATTTGCAAGCAATGGAGGTAGATGTTTTTCACATCTTACAAATATAGCACTTCTCTTTCATCATAACATAACCTAATATACATCCTAAGCTCAACATCATTTCTTAATATGTAAAAACCATTTTTGACTATTTTGTAAAATTTTCTAGGCTTACTTATTGCTAAATCATCACAAATCAATCTTAGTCTAGACATATCCACAGCAGTCTTAGGCATGAAATCAATTTTTGTAAGTGTTCCACCCTAATACTTTGGTTCAAGAGAGCTTACTAAACTCCCTCCATAATGCAGCGCAATACTTTAGTTTAAGAGAGCTTACTAACCTCCGTCCATAATGCAGTGCTAGTGTTATGTGGTATGATCCTGGTGCTGCCAAAAAAAAAAAAAGGATTGAAAACAAACACACACAAAAAGCATATTAGACATTGCAAATATAAATTAACAGTAACAAAAGAGGTCAATCAACCAAGAAAACAAAATTGCGAAAAGAAAAAAAAAGAAATCATTTATTTTAAACAGTAATTGGGGCTACATGAATAAAAAATTGATAATAAATAATTAATAAAAAAAATTCCAACTCAGTAGAAGTTAATGGGGATGGGGGATCATACACACAGAAAATCAATTTGACTGCAAATGAACTATAAAAACCAAAAGCCCATGCCTAAGACCACTATCATTATGGGATGAAGACACCCTAGCTTTATTTTGGGAGGAGTAAAAGAATCTAACCACTTTTAGAAAATTCTAACAAAGGTCAAAGCATTTTCGGAGACCACTGGAAGAAAAAAAAAACTTAACTTTTCTAACATGCTTTTCAACAGAAAAAGGAAGAAATAGCCCTAAAAAATGCTGTAAACTCACCATACATAGGAAAAGGGTAGTGATTATTTCCTTTTACACAAACTCTTACCATCACTTGACCATATTTGGGTTTAAGATGAATGGAGCAAAGTTAGGAATTTTGGAGACTAGGGTCCACATGTTCTTTTTCTCTTTGGAGTCTCATTGTTTAGATAATGAATCTTCTCATCTACTTTTCTATCAGTTTTTGCCTTTTTGTTTTAATTTTGCATATATATTTACAAATTTACCCTCAAATTTTTCCTCCTAAAAAAAACTTTTTGACATGTTGTGTGACGTGGATTATGAGTTGGCGCTAGGTGTGCTCTTGTTAATTAGGTACACGTGTCAAAAAAGCCCTAATTTTTCAACCCAAATAGGCCAATATTTTAGGGTCCACCAAGGCAAAATTGAGCTCAAAGGACTAAAATTGCTAGGATTTGACGGGCTTGAGGGCAAAAATAAAATTAAAAAACCAAAAAGGATCAAAAAGTCGTAGAGGGCATAGTTGGAGGACAATTCTCCATTTTTCATTAGAAATGGAGTAATGCAATGGAAACACACACCAAGAAAATGGAGCCAGGCAGCCTTCAGCATGAATGTCTTTGAAATGTATCATAATGCTTCTATTTCTATATCTCATACTTCTAATCAGGTATCCTATAAGAAATCTCAACTATTGAAGAGCTAGAAATGTGACAATAGTTTCATTGCCTTTGAGCCAGAAAGAAGAATGGTTTTACCCCATAATAATAAAATATAACCTCTCAAACTTGAATTAAGAGATCGAAATCAAATTATAATAAAACAAAATGGCATAAAAAAGAAACAAATTACAATAAAACAAAATGGCATCACCTTTTTGATGGAAAGACTTGAGATTTTACTTGTGCCTTTTTTCCTTGCTATAATATTGCAAGTCTTTAAAAAATTAGAGAACAATTTGGGTGTCAACATGTACAAGCTATTATTATATTAATGAGACTGTGGTGTGCGCATGTGTGTGCATGTTTTTATGTATATAAACACCAAAATTAGGGTTGTCGAATTGGGAAGTTTTATTTGGGTTGGAAGAGGGTGAGCCCTAATTCCCATCGACTTGGGCTTTTTAGTAGTTACATTCCATAGAGAGGAAAAAAATAACTACAACTAAGAAGTAAGAACTACTAAAGAATGAATTTTTACTCATTTAAGGACAATAATCTACGTGATGACATCATGTTTTTTAAATTTAAATTTCATGGAGTATTTAATTTAGTATTATGTTGAAATAAATCTTCAAACCAACATTAAAACCAAAATCATTCAGATGTTGGAAAACAATATATTATAACAAAATTATAAATAATTTTATAACCACAGGGCAGTGTTTGTAAAATGATACAATGAATATTTCAGAATAACATCATACAATAGAGCATATATTCCAATAATTCAATTACAATTTAGTTTAAAACACGCATAAACCAAAAGCAAACAACCAATATGGAATATAAGAACGAGGATAACTAAGCCAGTATTTTAAATCAAGAACTTATCTCGAAGTTCTATATCACAACATAATTGAAACTAAATCACTAGATAATGGTTTGCCTTGAAAACATTATTGCCCCTATTAGTGCAAAGGGTGTAGCAAAACTTTCTCCAAAATAAAATAGTCCAAAGTCCTTTCTGATACACTCCAAAAGAGCTTTACCTCAATCACCTCTCAGTTGCTAGAATTCTAATAGGCAACACTATATTGTAATGACAAATATGAGAGGGAGAGAAGAGTTTTCTAAGTTGTGTGTATTCTGCCTGTAGCAACAGATTTATATAGGCAAGAGAGAAGAGTTAGAAAGCTATCTAGGTTCATTCTGGCCCAGATGCATTCTAGAGCAGACGCATAAACATGATCAAATTCATTCTAGACCAAGTGCAATGAACTTGTAACTTCAGAAACGATTTTGTAACTATAGAAACGGTTCTACAACCTTAAAACCACATTTGACTTTTGAATTTTTAAATCTGATTTTAAGATTTAAAGTCCAAATAAAATCAAAATTTGTAGCAAAAAGATTAACCTTAGACAATTTGCCCAAATGCCCATTGCTAGTCCCAAATTCCCATTGTCGGCCCCCAGGTTGGGTTGGCGGCGTGCGCATGTGGATGCACCCTCATGAGTCACTTAATTTATATTTTACCAAGTACCAATACTTGAACCATATATAAAGTGCATTCTCATTGGAAAAACTTCCAATGTGGTATAAATGGTAAGTGGTCTAGCATCAGACAAAAGAGTCTTTGATACTCCCATTTATTCTCACATAATTTATCTCACAAGCAATGTGGGAGTCCCCCACTTTCATAATCTTTTGCACTTTGTTCCCTCATCTCATTTCCGCAACAACTATGGATTCCCACCAAATTGACATCACTCCATAAAACTAAACCACTTCCTTTATTTTCTTATACTAAGTTAAACCACTTCTTAAACATAAATTAACTATAAATCCCAATTACATAACCAGAACATTAAACACAATCCAACATATAATCCACAACATAAAATGCAATAAAAATCAATCACATATATTCACACCTAATCCAAAAGGCAATCCAAGATTTAATTCACAACATAATACTAACAGAACTGCCTTATTCAATCTGAAAATTGTGCAAATTTCCAAAATCTGTAGCATCAAAATAAAAACAATATTTAAATTATAAAAAATTTCAGAAAAGGATAGAAAAATTAAAAGTAAACAAATAAAAAAAATTTGGCTGGCGAAGTCCGACGGGCCTCCCCATTGCTAGGGGCATAAACGGATATTAAACAAATTGGATACACTATTTCCATATTCGTATCTGTTTAACTTTTTGAATATCCGGATATAGATATGAATTTGACGAATATTTAAAAATGATATCCAAATTCGTATCCATCGAATATGGATTGAATTCAGATATATCCATATTTGATTATAATTATTTAGATGCATTCGTAATTTATTAAACTTATCCGTATTTGAATTATTGTTTTATATTTATATTCGATGATAATTATTTAGACATTTATTTACAAATATCCAAATAAGTGGATCTATGAACCTATAACAAATACATATTTTAATTAATACAAGGAACTATATAATTTCATTAAAAAGAAAGCAATCAAATAAATAATATAATTTCTAATTAATAATTGACTTTATAATTGATAATTAGGACTTAATAATAATAATAATAATAATATATTATTATTATTATTATTATAAAGTCAACCAACAATAATTATGTTGATTAACTTTATTCTTCAATTTTTTCTCTATATTACAATAATTTTTTTAAATTTATTATTTTTTTTCCCAATTCTTCTATTGTAATTTATATATATACATGTATGAAATATGAGATTTTTATTAAAAAAATATAAATAATTGCAATTTAATAAATATTTGGAGCAGATATTAAATGGATCAGATACGCAATTACCAAATACCTATCCATTTATAATTGGATATCTACTAATCGAACACAGATAATATCCATTTTAAATGAATGTAAATAAATTTTTTATAAATGAATATGAATAAGAATAATGAATAAATTTTTGAATGTTTATTTATAGTCCTACCAATCGCGAAGACAAGGTGGCGAGGCCAACAATTGTCGCTAGCCTTCCATAGCGGAGGCTCAACATTTAAGGAAAAGAAAGAAAAAAAGAAAGAAAGTTCACCTTTGATCTCAAATGGCAGCTGAGGGAACGAGGGGGCAGCCGTAGTCTGCAGTGTTAATTGTTTATTCTCCACTAATAGCCACCGTTTGTTTTTTTTGTCAAAAAAAATTATTTTAATAACAATTATTATTTTGAAAGTTTAATTTTTACTATTTACAATTTTAAATTCAGACTTAAAATTTGAATTGTTTTTGAATTTCAAACTAAAAATTTAGTTATAAAACTAGTTTATTATGTAAAATTAAAAATTTTAGATTTTGATAATTAATGATTTTTGCATATTATATTTAATATAATCTCAAGAAAAATTGATTTTATTGTGGATTCTTCAATATTGATTTTTATTTTTAGATAACTAAATATTAATAATATAAATCAACATAAATACTCTCTCTTTTATTAAATTTTAAGAGTTTGGGGTTTAGGTTTTGATATATAATTGTTTTGTCAAATTTTATTAGTTCTTCGAATTAATAACACTACATAATAAAATTACAGATTGATATATTTTATATAATATATCAAAATATAAAAAAATGTGATTAAAATAATTGATTAATAACATTAAAAAACTATTTATTTTGGAAGGTTGAAAAATTAACTATGTGCGAAAAGTTTATGCCATCTCAAGTTTGTTCACGGGTCCAAAAGCAACAACCAAGAGACAAGCATCTAATACACGAATGAGACTTCTAATCCTAATAGTGATATGGGATGAAAAATAATGGAATGAAATGCGGGATGAGGTTAAGGATTAAAATAATTTTGTATTTTTTAAATTATATTTATTTTGTGGGATGAGATGAATAATGAAAATAAATAATTATATTTATTATTTATTTAGATGGATGATACTAAAGGAATAAATTTGAAAATGTCTAAAATATCCTTTAATAAAAAAATAAATGGAAATAGATATTTATTGTTAATTGGGAATATGGTAAGCAAAGAATCTTGAGATTGGACTAGCTAAACCTTTTCAAACTTCATAGTCACCATGTCTAGATTTTTATCAATATGATTTTAAGAACTTACTATATATTTGAGCTATAATGTTGATATTAGGGTGTATCACGTAGTAGTATTCAAGAACCTATATGGTTCAAAATTTACCTTTTATTATAATGTGTTATGGATGTAATAGTTTAGGCTATTTGCCTTAATAACAGACCTACTACTATTTTGAATAGTAATTGTTAAACCATTTTCTCATGTTTGATAAGTGATGCACTACCAAAGAAAGGACAATTATAAAAAACATTAAGTACTTCTTCGATTAATTTGTCTCTCATTGCTTATGACATTGTGGCTCCAAGTAAAAAATTGAAGCTATCTTATTGACATTGTAGCTAGAAGTTCTTTAAAGCTGTAGTGCTGTTCAATTAATTTATATGATGGTGGTACTAGATATTTGGTTTCACGGCCAAATATATGTAAAAGTTGTGGCCATGTTGGTAAGGAACAAACTATTCAAGAACAAATGAAATATTTCTCAATTAGGAACAAATTTTTAAGCAGTAGGTCATAAATAAACATATGATCACACTCAGTATCAACTAAAAAGCCACAATTACACTAATTTTTCCAACAAAAATTTGTTCCAACATAAAATAATAGCAACATACCACTGCACTATTTTAGTTTAAAGCTGAAAATTTTCAATTATACCCCCTTAATCTACACAATTCCTTGTTCAATGTCCACCATCGACAAGCTTTCAACTTTCTTTATAAATAGGTATTGCATAATAACAAGACGAGAAGAGGATAGATGCTTCGAAAGTTCTCGCCCAAAAATAGCAAATCTTATTCTTCCAAATGAGGTGGTCTTTCATATTTGGAACTTGGTTTTGGTTAGGCGTGTATTAGTGATGTGTTCCTGTAGAACCAACAAGAAAGAAAAATTTTAGCACAAGATTTAAGAATAATTATGTTCTATGTGATATTATTAATTAGTTTATGATTTAATAATTATAGAAATAATTAAATCTCATTGGTTATTTATGGAAGAGTTATAACTTATGGTTACATATCATTTTATAATGTATAGTTATGACTATCTACATATAAAGTTATAATTATTGATTAAGAGTTGTAATGTGGAGATGTGTTTGATGAAAACACCCTCTCTTACTCTATAAATGAGGATTATGGTTCTCTCTCCATCCAATATAATATTTGTGCATTTCATCCATCAAAATTGTGCATTAAAGAAAAGGGATTAGAGAGAGAAATTGATATTTTATTCAATCAAGAAATCAAGTTTTGGTGTCTTCAAAGTTTGAATTAAAAAAAAAAAAAAAAGGTATGCCAACTTACTACATATATATTTGTATGTGAAAAACATGAAGTTATGGAATTTGGATCTAATCAATTTCTGCTAATGTTTATACATTAAATATGATTTAATGCTTACACAAGAATGAATCTGCAAAATTGTGTGAATGAAAATAAGGACAAGACAATAATACACATTCTTATCCCAATTAACCCAATTTGTGAGATTTTTTATTGTTCCAACCCATTAGTTGGATTTCTCATCGTTCAATATCCCAAACTGTGCAGGCCAAAATTCCTATTGGGCTACCATTTCAAAGAGAAGACAATTGGTGGTAAGGAATGATGAGCTTAATCCAATCCTATCACGAAAAGTAAACAGGGCCTTAAGGTAAACTGATGCGCTCGCATGTTTGTTTGCGTGCTTGGATTATTATTTCCCAGAATTATGTTGATTATCATTTTAAAAGCCTTCTGGAGTTATTGGGCCCAATGTATAATTACAGAAATATCATATTCTTTTTTTGAGAGAGTGGACAAATTAGTGTATAATTAACAAGAGAAACAGAAAATCAACCTATTGCAAATTTTTTGGTGCATTATGAAGCCGTAAGAATGCTGACCATCAATCAAACACAAGTATATCTTAAATTTCAGCCAAACAGTCAAACAGCCGAGGCATCTGGGAGTTTGTTCTACAATAACAATTCAGAGTTACAGCTAAGATACAACACTTAATCACATAGCTCATTTGGCCATATTTCAACTTCAGTATAACCACCTTCAGTAGCACACGCTCTGAACATGCCAGTTGTATTGAATGACATTGTAACTTCTCCTGTAGCAGAAATGGCAATCAAACCTGCAGTGCACATTGGTGCAGACTCCTCTATAATGTAGGTTGCTGCTTCTTTGAGAGAAAGCCCTTTATACTCCATAAGAGCAGCCACATCTCTCGCAACTGTAGCACGAATTATAGATTCACCTTTGCCAGTAGCAGACACAGCACACAAACTATTGGCGTATGTTCCTGCTCCAATTATGGGCGTATCACCAATTCTTCCCACCATCTTGTTGACTAATCCACCAGTGGATGTAGCGGCAGCTAAGTTTCCATAGCCATCAACTGCCACACATCCAACTGTTCCAATTTGACTATCACCTTTGGGAAGAGAAGCTTCCTCTTCAACTTTTTGAATTGGTTGTGTAAAATCAATCTAGAAAGAAACATAAAATTTTGCTGTCAACAGCCATTTTGACATCAATGAGTTGGGCTGGGCTTTTAAAGCATGAAAATGTCCTAAATGTTTGCTTACATTATTCACTAGCAAGGACAATTCATGAGCATATGCAAAATATCAAACACTGTAAGTTCTTTAATGTACTGTGTCATGTGCATTCGTATGAAGAATTCTCTTCTTTGCTGAATTCCATGAACTACTGGTGCAAACAAGAAACAGCTCAACTGGAATATTTTCTGGAAAGTGCAAGGTCCTTGCTACATAAAGTCCAATCCGCTCTTAAACAATCCCTTTGCAAAATGATTCTACATATGCAGAACAGGTATAGTTTTTAACAAAATATTCAAACACTCTAATTTGCAAAATTTTATGGAATGAACAAAAAGTAAACTTCGCTAGCTTTAGTGCATTTAGTTGGTTCAGGATTGATTATATAGTAGATTTAGTTGGCATCATACAAAGGAATAGTTCGATTTGCATGTTAATGTGAATGTATTTGTCATATCCCAGCACACAGACCTATCATTCATATCTATGCTTTTTAAATCTAGAAATAGGATATCTATGCGTGTCTGTAGCTAGTACTTTGTTTGGTGTTCTGAAAATTTGGCACAACAGTTTTTGTAGTTTTTGTTTTGTCCATCATATTTGCAAACCATTTTTGTTTCAAGAGAAAAACATAAAGAAGTGTATTAAACATGATTTAGCCATCATTTCAAGAATTTTACAATAAATAAAACAAAAACAAGAAACAAATGCACTGTAAGTGGTGCCTATGAGTTCGGCCATTTCTGAAAATTAGAGAATGACGAAATACATTGTCAAAAAGCTAATACAATTTTAGCTAAGTCAAAAGCTTTAAAACCAACTACCCAAGATGCAGTGGGAGGTAATTGTGGTTAAAGTAAATTGGTAAAGGGTAAAAAGAAATAAGAAAGGAACATACCTGAACTCTGTTAGCTTCTTTTGCTTGTTTTAGTCTCTCGATGTTTTCAGGAGTTATAAAATGGCTTGAATCTACAGTTTCAATGCCCTTCACAAGAAAATGACTAATTAGCATATGGAGAGGAGGAAGCAGCATCAAAATTAAACTGATTACAATAGGCAGATAAATTACAAATTGTGCAATACACAGAACAATTTAAAATTATATTAATAACCTCCCTAGGGTGGAAGTCAATTGTCAAAATACATATGAAGAATTCAAAAAGATATTATAAACTCCTTAGGTGGTTAGAATACATATTGATTTTGCTTTCAGGCTTATTTGCTAGTCAATCTAGTAAACATACAGCAGAGTAGGCCTGAATTATACTTTGCAAGAAGTACACACTTGAGAACACTTCATAAAGTAAAAGCAAAAGGCCAGGGAGCATCACACAGAACAAAAGTAAAAGAGAATCAAGGTCATGTAGTAATTTAAGTAAACCTAGATTCAGAGGTGACTGGGGTGACTTAAAAATTTCAAAAGTGTTGAACGCAAAAGATACTTATTAAGTGAGGAAATTGCTGATGGTATAGACCAGACCACTATTATAGGTTCAAACTGAAAAGCTAGTTATCCCTATATAGCGTCAATGATTTTCCACAAAAAGAGCACTGCAAATAAGAAAATGAGTTGCACAAACAAAAACACATGACCAATTAGCACATAAGGCTCCTTGACAATATCATCAATTCCTGTAAAGACATCTAGATCAACACATTATAAATTAATATAACAAGAAAGATAATCGATTTTGCACTGATAAATGGTCTACCAGATGAAGTCACAATACTGCAGAGACTACCAGAAAGGGCAAAAGTTCACTTACACTAGTCATACACAATATTTAAGACCATTATTCCTATAGTGGAACATAATGTGTTCAGCATAAAGTAATTTTAAACTAAGTGCATCTAGTTATGGGCAAAAAGCATATATAAGTTGGCAAAATATGAAAATAAAATCTAACATGAAGTATGCTCTGAGTCTTTATTGCAGAAAATAGAAAGAATGAAACAGTTATTTAAAAGAACAACAGAGGAGAATCATATTGTACTTGTTCCCTTGCAAATGCCTCTGCCCCATCAAATCCAAGATAGATATGAGGAGTTTTCTCCATAACTAGCCTTGCTAGAGATATGGGGTTTTTAACTGTAGTAAGGCCGGAAACAGCTCCACATTTCTTTGTATTTCCATCCATGATACAAGCTTCCATCTCAACAGTGCCATTGGTGGTCAAGACAGAGCCTTTACCAGCATTAAAATGTGGATTGTCTTCCAGTTCACGGACCTGTATAATTTGACTTAAGCGGATCAATATTAGAAATATAAAACATTTCTCAAATATTTTTTACAAAAACACAAAAAGAAAAAGAAAATCATAGGCTGTATCCATCACCGGATCAATCAACCTTCGAGTTTCCCTTATTTCTACAGTGGGAAAAAAATTAAACCAAATCTTTCAACTCAATACAACATTGAAAGACAATTCGATGATCCGATCTGAATTTTTTCCATAATTATTATCTCGATTCTCATAGATTTATGTACGGACCATTTGCAGTGCACAATACCAAAATATTAGCAGAAATGAGTTGCATAAACACGCAGTTTCAGTAAACTTACCCGCTACAAATCCAGCACCAATTTCACGTTCTTAGTAAACAATAGACACGTATTTAGTAAAGAATTAGCATACAAAAGCTAAAGTCGTGCATGTATAATAAGGTTATGCGCAATAACAACAGAAAAATAGCCATCACGCAAGAGATTCTAGTACAACATGGAACTGTAAGAATTTATATACATACATAGATATGTATGTATAATAGACAAGTTGAATTTATAAGTACGTACAACGAGTTCAACGACGTCCAACGGTGATCGACCAGCTTTAATAGCATCGACGCCGATCTGGAGACAGTGGCGGAGGGCAGCTTCACGGGGCTCCCGGTGTTCCGGCGGCATCGAACGTGGTATGTCACCAGCGCCGCCGTGCAGTGCTATTGCCCAACCCATCGCCAGCACCACCTACCGCCGCAGTCCTCTCTGCGTGTGTACGCGAATCGAATCAGTGGATGCGCGTGAAATAGGGATTTGTATGTCAGGGAGATTGCTCTTTTGGCGTTTGCTGCTTTCTGATTGGAGGGAAAAATAGAAAAATGTGACAACAATTTTAACCTTGGTACTTATACAGCTCGACTTGTAAATGAATATTCAAAAATTTATTTATTATTTATATTTAAATTCATTTATGAATTTATTATTTGTATTTATTTAAAGTGAAAATTATTCGTATTCGATAAGTAGACATTCGACTGTAAATGGATACGAATATGGTAAATGTTCATCTGATCCGTTTAATATCCGCTCTAAATATATATCCGTTTGATATATTTGTTTATATATTCAATTATCCGTAATTTAATTAAATCTATTATTCGTATCAGATAAATAATATTAAAAAAATATTGTATATAATATATTATATTTTTATGTATTTTAATATATAAATAATATTTAAAAAATTACCATATATAATATACTATTATACATAATAAATTATTTTTATTTTTTTAATATGAAATTTCATAATCTATATATAAATAAATATATGTATAAATTAGTAATTAAAGAATTAATTAAAAAATTAGACGATAATGATGATAATTGAATAATATTAAATCAAAAAAAATTGAAAAATTAATATATAAATGATAAAATTAATCAATATATAACAAATTAATGAATAATTAAATTTTAAAATTAAAAAAATTAATTACTACAATAAAATAAAAATTATCTTTGATCTTTAAAGTATGCTAATTTTATTGTTTATTTGTTGTTTTTTCTAGATTTTTTTATATTATTTATTTGATAATTTTTTTAAATAAAATTTATTAGGAAAAATATGCATTTTATTATAAGTTAACGAATTAGGATATTCGGATATTCATAACCAGATATTCGGATACTTATAAATTGATATTCAAAAAAATTATAATTAAATACGGATATATCCGAATTTGAATAATATCTAACGAATACGAATTCGGATGTTAATAAAGAATATCCATCGGATATAGATACGAACACGGATATTGTAAAATTTAAACGAATACGAATACGGATACAACTTATCCGATCCGTTTAATTACCGTTTTACAGCCATACATGCACTAGCTATTGTGGCTTCTTCAAAGAATAATATCCCACCCACGTCACTTTTATTTGGCTATTTTTAAGACTATAAATGGATATTCAAAAATTTATTTATCATTCGCATTCGAATTAATTTATATGACTATAGACGGCTTAATTTTTAGAGCAATTAAAAAATAACATATGTAAATAATATATTAGTTATTAATTTAAAATTTTCTATTTATATATTAGAATTTATTAAATTAAATTTTAAATAATAAATAGTTAATTTTAATTAATATTCTAATATTTGTTTTATAAATTAAATATTGATAAATGTCAAAATGAAGGTGTACCACGTCAATCAAATCAAATTTGGTATCCTAGCAATTTCAAGCTAATCAAGTTGGGACACGTGGCTCATCTATATACGTAAACCAATCAAGTCAAGAATATTTAATATTATCTTTTAATATATACATCAAAAAGATAATTATCAAATGTGTTTAAGTCATTTCGAAGTCTTCTGCTGAACACCTATATAAAGGGATGACTAAAGACTCATATAGATATTCTCATATTATCATATTCACATATTTTCAAGTCAAAAACTCAAGTCTTCAAGTTTTTGCTGCGACGACATATTGCTACCGTGAAGGTCATATACCTTTTCAAAGCATCAAGTCATTAAGTCCTTAATCTCAAAGTCAAGATTCAAGTTTTAAAAAAATTTCGTAGTGTCTTTTACTAAGTCAAAAGATACTTCACCATATATCCAAGAACAAGCTTCAAGCTCTTGGATCATATATATATTGGGAGAAGAATCAGGAGATTAGTTTTGTTAGAAAATTTATATTTTTCTCTGATAAATTGTAATTCTCATATATTCTTTAATATGAATTTAATTTGTTTATTATTTTTCTTTGTCTTGTGATTTAATTTTGTAGACAACGAAATTTGTGTGAACAAGGACTATTATCTGTATTCATTTAAAGTGAATATTATCCGCATTCGATAAGTAGACATCCGACTATAAACAGATATGAATATGATAAATGCCTATTTGATTCGTTTGATATCCACTCCGAATACATATCTGTTGGATATATTCGTTTATATATTCAATTATCCGTAATTTAATTAAATCTACTATTCATATCCAATAAATAATATTTAAAAAATATTATATATAATATATTATATTTTTATGTATTTTAATATATAAATAATATTTAAAAAATTACCATATATAATATACTATTATACACAATAAATTATTTTTATTGTTTTAATATGAAACTTCATAATCTATATATAAATAAATATATGTATAAATTAGTAATTAAAGAATTAATAAAAAAATTAGACATTAATGATGATAATTGAATAATATTAAATCAAAAAAATGAAAAATCAATATATAAATGATAAAATTATTATTGCTTTACTTTACAATTAATTTATATTGGTGTCATTTTATTAATATTAATTAATCATAAAGTGAATCAATAATTATAAAAAAATTAACTAAATCAATAATAATTAATATTTTAATTCTAAAATAAAATCATAAAATACTAAAATTATTAATTAGCTAAGGGGACATTAAGATTTAAAAGAGTGTTCGGGTAAGTTTGTAAGCTTCTTAAAACATATTATAAGATATTTGACATCTTATAAGATATCAAAAAGTGTTTAGTAAATTTTTTTAAAAAGGAACTTATAAGCTTTTAAAAAATAATTTTAAAAATTTATAAACTCTTTTTATAAAAATTAGGAATTCCTAACTTATTTTTAGGATATAAACAAACTCCCTTTATTTTAAACACATTAATTATTAAATTACTATTATTAATACTTTATAGGCTCCAAAATTTTATTTTATCTAAATACTTTGAGAACTAATTTTTAAAAAAATATCTAGCAACTTAAGCTCTAAAAATATTTTATAAGATATAGGAACTTATAAGACCTTTTAAATAAATTTAGTCAAACACCTTCTTATAAGCTCCTGCATGTTATAAGATATTTTTGTATCTTCTACATCTTATAAGATATTTTTCAAATTTATAAGATGCTAGATTTTTTTTTTTAAAAAAAATAAGTTCACAAAGTTTTTGAGTAATAAGATTTTGAAGCTTATAAAGTATTAATAATGACAATTTTATAATTAATATGATTAAAATTAATGGTACTTGCTAATATTTTTGAAATAAGTTTAGAACTCCTTATTTTCTTAAAAATTGCTTATAAGTTTTTAACATCTTTTTAAGAATTTTATAAGCTATTTTCTTAAAAAAATTATGAAATACTAACATCTTATAAAATATTTTGGGGAGCTTATAAACTAACGCAAATAACTTTTAAATATTTTACAATATCTAACTATATACATATAATATAAGATGAAAATATCATTTCATAATTTTATTTTGTAGAGTTGTAGTATTATTAATTTAGAAAACTAATAAAATTTATCTAAATATAAAACTTAAATTTTAAATCCTATAGTCTCACAACTTTATAAATTTTAAACCCCAAAGTATTAATAATAGAGAATAATTTTATTGATTAAAGTTGTTATATCTGCATATCTTTTAAAACTAAATGTCAATATTCAATAGCCATCCTAAAAATTAATTTTTTAAAATTATATTAAAATATAATATATAAAAATATTAAGTATCAAAATATGAATTAGAGTCATATATAACAAATTAATGAATAATTAAATTTTAAAATTAAAAAATTAATTACTACAATAAAATAAAAATTATCTTTGATCTTTGATCTTTGAAGTATGCTGATTTTATTGTTTGTTTGTTATTTTTTTCTAAATTTTGTTATATTATTTATTTAATTATTTTTTTAAATGAAATTTATTAGAAAAAATATGCATTTTATTATAAGTTAACGGATTTGGATATTCATTAACGGATATTTACAATAATTATAATCGGACACATATATATCTGAATTCGGATAATATCTGGCGGATACAAATTCAGATGTTATTAAAAATATCCATCAAATATGGATACAAATATTGTAAAACGTAAACGGATACGGATAGGAATACAACCTATCTGATCTGTTTAATATCCGTTTACAGCCTTAGCTACTTCTACGGCTTTGGGATTTGTTCTGTATGTTTTGTGATATATATTTATGGATTAAATACAGTTTATCTTTTTAAATTATTGTGCTTGTCATATTTACTCTCTTAAACTATCAAATGTGGCAAAAGTCCCCTTCCACTTAATGAAAGTTACAGTTTTCTATTAATAAAATGGGTTAAATACAATTTAGCCTCCTAAATTATTGTGCTCGTCGCATTTACTCCCAAAACTTAATGAAGTTTAATGTCGATGCTTATACTTATGAAGTAGTAGTTATATGTTGATGCTTATGTTTATTTTGTTGTTTTATTTTATTTAATCTATCTTAAGTTGTATTGAATATTTAGTTCACAAAAATTTGTTTTTACTTGATTTTGAAATATGAAATAAATGATTACTTAAATTAATGTTAAGTATTTTTTTATTTTTTTTATAAGTGACTAATTGTGAAGTAGTATTTTTTCTAAAGAACGTATTTAAAAATAAGTAAGAATTAAAAATTTTTCAAATAATATTTTTTTCTATACTATTGGAAGTTATATTTTTTGTTAATATTAAAATATTATATATATTTATAAAATTAAATACAATTATTACGTTACTATGACGTCATAACGATTAAATCGGTGGTTGAATCGATTGAACCGTAAAATTGATAATCAATTATATTGTCAGTTCTTTATCCAATCTGATTTTAAAAATATTATATATTTGTATATATTTGTAAGGATTGATTCATGATTGTGGTGAAGTGATGTGTACTTTTATCCATTTTTTTGCTTAATTATAATTAAATAAAGTTTTATAATTATATATATTTTTTGTTTTATAATTTTTATTCATTTCATCAAATTATTTGCCATAATAGTTTTCTTAATTTTAGATTTTTTAAAATAAATTTAAAATTAAATTAATTATACATCACTTCAACACAATCATACATCAATCCTTACAAATATATACATATATACAATGTTTTCAAAAATTGGATCGGACAAAGAACTGGCAATATAACTAGTTATCGATTTTATTGGTTTGATCGATTCAACCACCGATTCAATTGGTATGACATCATAATAACGTAATAATTGTATTTAATTTTATAAATATATGTAATATTTTAATATTAACAAAAAATGAAACTTCCAATAGTATAGAAAAAATATTTATTTGAAAAAATTTTAATTCTTACTTATTTTTAAATACATTCTTTAGAAAAAAAATACTATTTTACAATTAGTTAACTATAAATAAAAAAATAATAATAATTAACATTAATTTGAGGGAAAAAATATGCATAACCCCCCTGTGTAATTCGAAATTATCACAAAACCCCCAATGTAAACAAATGAGTCTGATTAGTACCATGTTTTTTGTTAAAATTACCATGATACCCCCAAATGGGGGTCACGTGTTGAGTGTGTGGCTAGAAATAGGAATTTTGCTATGAAATGTCCAAAATGTCCTCCGAAGGTCTAGTTGGCCTTTTTTTAATCTAGAGTTTACATAGAGGGTTTAGTGGCAATTTCGAATTACACAGGGGGGTTATGAGTATTTTTCCCTAGATACATTATATAATATGTATATATATAATATATAAATATAAATATGTATAATATATATAATATATAAATGCATATGTATAATATTGATGAGGTTGAAAGCTGTTTTAGTGAATTGGGTTGTGTTTGGGCTAATTCAACTAGAGAGGTTAAATGATCCAACAGTAATATTTTATTGGGCTAAGATCTGCAACCAATAGCAAATGTCAAACTAGCCGAGGTGCTCCCGACTAAGGCACTTCAACGCTTAAGTTAGTACTAGTTAAATGAGATAATTGAGCAATAGAGTAAGAACATATAGTGTATATGACATACTTGGAGGGTGGCTGACAATAGGGTATTTATAACTTTCTCCAGGTGGATGATATGTCTAAGATGATCCTATCAAGTGTAGAGGGCTTTTGTCTTTTCTTGGGAGTTGTTGGTCATTTCCTATCTTAGTATTATTTCAGGTGGCATCATCTCTTACTTTCTAGGGTAAATAGTACTCTAGGGATGCGCCTCCTAATAGAGTTGGTGGTAGATATGGTTCTAGGGTAACATAAGCCATTAATGCAGAGGTACACTAACTGTTAGAGCATTGAATGCGTTAAGATATGATTTGGCACCAAAGTGAGCACTCTGGTTGATGGTGATCGACCAAAGAGATGGCTGAATAGATTAGGTGGCTTGAAGCCTTCCAATGGATAAGGTCGAGAATTATACACTTAACTTGGTAGTTGTAGTTGAATGACTCGACCCAACTGGGTCCAAAGCATAGTTGGGCTTCAGATGTTAAGTGGGCCTGAAAACCTTCTTTGGAGTTGATAACTTATTAGGATGGGTTTGTTGGGCTATCCCATATTATGAGTCCTCCCAACTCGTGGTTCTAATCGAGCTTGTCAACGAGAAGGAGCAAAGAGTAGCCAGCCAAACGACGGTTATGCACCTTCTACTAGGATTTTTGAACTGTTGACTATGGTTTTTGAATTCTCGATCGGGGTTTTGTGCATTTAATGTGTTAGTTACATTATGATATACAAAGTGCCAAGAGATGGCTGTGCAATTATTACTGTCGCTTGGGTTCCCACATCCGAATGCCTATAAATAGGCGGGGTTGAAACATTCATTTTACACTTTTACTAGATTCGGTCTGGTCGATCCTTGCATTTAGAGCCCTCAATCCTTTTCTGCATTTTAGAACTTTCCAATGAAAAACTATAAGTTCTTCTCTGAGTTTATGTTTTCCTTCATTTACATTTTAAACATATCGAGTTCATCAGATAGTGAGGACACTAGGTCTCATAATGCACACTTTCATGGGAAGGTTGGGGATGAGAGCACGTTTAAGAGTACATAATTGAGTGACAGCTCAACCTCCAACAACTTAAGTGTTGAAAGGGCTATTTTTGGGGGTGAGGTTGGCCCAAGTGAAGTGCTAGCATCACGTGGTTAATTGTTTACCCCTAACCATTATAGTGAGAAAGTTTCCTAAATCACCCTCACTAACTTAGTTCATATTAGAGAAATGTATCATATTCCAAAGGGGTATGAACTTCTGGTGCTTTGGCCGTGGGGTAGGATGCATCGACCTTTGAGGGGGTGTATAACAATGTTTGAGGAGGAGTTTAGATGTGGCCTTAGGTTCCTCTAGCACCTACAATAGTTGACCTCCTATGGGACCTTGAAGTTTGCATAACACAACTCCTGCCAAACTGCTTCACTATTGTATATAGTTTTGCTGTGTTGATGCATTTGTTTGGCCAGCCAACTTAGTTTGCCAATTTTTCAAACATGTTCTACCTACTTATGTCCCAGAAGTAAAGTAGCACCAAGGGTCTGGGTTTTACTACCTGATGGGGCATTTGCATTGAAAATTCCTAGTAACCCCCTTCTCATCATATGGCAAAGAGTGGAAAAAATATTATTTGTATGTTTGAGGGCTTGGTGAGCTTAATATTCTGAGAGGGTGGTGGAAGGGGCATGTCAAGATGTTGGGGAGCCTAATGCCAAGCTGGCCCAACACCTTCGTTTAGGACATAATCGAGTTTAGCTAGATTGAGGCCTCAGTTTTGATCGAGGAGAGATGTCTGGTGTAGGGTGGCTTGTTGCCGGCCAAGCTAAACTTGCCCATGGGCAACTAGTTAGGTAGAAATCCTTGTCAATTGTGATAATTGTGTATTTTCATATCTTTCTATTCAGTTCTAATTGCTTGTTGTGTTGTCCTTTGTTGGCAAATCTAGAAGAGATCATGGCTTGCGGTTGACAAAAGGCATTGGCCAGGGCCTAAAGAAATGATGAGCGCCATCGAGCAGCTGCTCGATGAGATGCAACATCTGCTGAGGAGGCAGCACCCTCAATTGCCACCCTAGTTGTCCTACAGATCGAGCAGGCGCCCTAACCTGCTTGATCAGCGAAGGATGTTCACAGTAGCCCCATGGGTCGGCTTAAGAGAAGGATATTCGCAGCAAGGAGGCTTTACGCCCAAAAGGATGGTGGGCGACAAAGGTAAATAGAAAGCGGCCACCGATTATAACTTGTTTGGCAAGCGTAGTGATGGGGTCTTCTTTCAGATACCCAAGCTATCGTCACCCCAGTTTGAAACTGACCTTACCATGGACATGATGAATTCAAGCTCAATCATATCATCAGGGATCATGGGTGTTGGTGCACTCAATTGCATAGTAGCCAGGCTCTTTGCTACTGACTAGCGAAAGTTCATGGGTTTAAGCCAGTTCAGTGTGCTTAGTACTTTGGCCTACTACTACAATATGGTAAATGTGAGGTTGATTATTTTCTCATCAAATTTTGCCTTCAGCCAATTACATTATTTAATGATAATCTTTGTTTTAGGTGAGCTAGCTCGGGTACCATTTCTAAAATAGGTCAAAGTTGGCTTTAGCTAACCATGAAGAAGTGCAGGAGAGAGGAAAGTTGGAGACTCTAAAGGTTTAGCTTGAATCCTCCCAACTATAGGTCGACCAGCTAACCAAGAAGGTAGCCAACCTTTAGGAACAACTCAATATAAAAGACCAGCAGCTGGTCGAGGTTGTGGAAGAGAGGAGCCAAATGGATTCAGTGTTGAAGAAAGCTCACTTAGACATGCAAGTGAGCTACTTCTCTAGTCAATCAATCGGCCGTGTTGCTGTACTTGAGGAGGCTCGAGCAGTGTTCTCTTGATAGCTCCCTTTGATGCAAAGGGAGGTGGTGGAGTAGTTTATGCTCAGCTCAGCTTTCCAAGATGTGAGCATAGTTTTCTCAATTGATGATGCTCGCAGCGCATTTGAGAAGGTAGTAAAGCAACTTCAACACCTGGGCTATGCCTTTCAAGCTGAGGACAAAGATAAAATAAGCCTCATTCTGGACAAGAAACTACAGTCTTACCCTGAGTTTGAAGAGGCTAGGGTCGATGAAAGCATAGAAAAGGAAATTATGATGAACACTCCCGTCGAGCCCATAACCGAAGCCCAGTAAAAGCAGGCTAAGGTTAAGAGTAGGCTTGCTGATCTGGTGAGGGAATTTGCCATTTTTGATGACTTTGCCTTCCAATTTAGGGATGGATAGGTTGACATCACTTAGTATGTGCTACACTCAACTAACTTTATAGGCAACATAGCGGGGATCTTGTAACCAGCGCGAGCAGTTTTACCCCTTTCATCAGTGATATTTGAGCCCAACTAGAACATACAGGAGGAGGCCCAAGTAAGTCAATCGGAGGGGGTTGGGTTGAGCAGCAACTAAAATTCCTATTGTAATAAATATTTTTTTATTCTTTTATGAAGGTTGTCCTTCTATTGTAATGAACATTTCATTTGATGAAATATTACTTAGATTCTGCTCAATGTGTATCCAATCAATTTTACAGCTTTCTTATCGAATGCAACTGTCTTGTCGCAATTGTGTCGTTAATAGGTTGATAATCATGTTAACTAACAAGAAAACCAATACCTCTATCATCGATTTAGGTCACTATTAGGAGATAAGCATGGTCTCATTAAAGTACATTCAACGATCTATTTTTAAAATTTTTCTCAACTTTATAGTTGAGTTTTATTACTCTTGGTCAAGTTCGAGGTTTCTTAATTCTGCAGCATTGAGCTGATGTGTTAGTAGACTACAGGGTCGATTGCATAGTTTTGGCTAAGAAGCCACTTATTAGGTCGATGGCGGGGTCGAGTGTATAGTTTGGGCTGAAAAGCTTTGAATTGGTAGCATGAAACTTCTTTTGGGTCAACTGTAGGGTCGACTTGATAATTTAGCTTGAGAAGCCTTAAATTAGCAGCGTGAAGCTATTTTTAGGTCGACTTCAGAGTTTGGGCTTGAAAAGCTTTGGGTTGGCAGTGCAAAGCTACTTTTGGGTCGACTTGAAACTTAAAGGTGAGAGTGGTCGCGGTTGTAACATTATGAGTGAATGATAGTAGTGCTACTAGAACTTTATTTATACCACATAATATAAACAATGATTACAATGTGCTCTTATATATAGAATTTCTTCAAGTTGATGACATTCCATGGGCGAGGGAGCTTATTCCTATCAACATTGGCAAATTGATAGGCATTATGCTTTGACACCTTCATGACCGTATAGGGTCCTTCCCATTTTAGGTTAAGCTTGCCAACATTTTTGGATACTTCAACCTTCTTGAGAATAAAGTCTCCAACCTTAAAATAGTGTGGCCTAACCCCTTTATTGTAGTTTTCTGCCATCTTTGATCTATATAGCTGCATGTTATTGTAGGCTTCTTGCCTTAGCTTATTGATAGTATCGAGGTCAAGCTTCCTTTCTGAGGTATTTCTAAGTGGGTAGAAGTGAATCACTCGAGTTGTATGCTGTATGAGTTCTAAAGGGATGACTGCCTCAGACCCATAAACCAAGCTATAAGGGCTGTGACCTGTTGTTGTATGGGGGATTATCTTGTATGCTCATAACACTCCTGGAAGGTTGTCTGTCCAACTCAAATCGGTATCTTGGATTCTAGTTTTTAGATAGTCGAGGATTGTTCTATTCATTACCTCTGTCTAGTCGTTTAACAGAGGGTTACCTACTAAGGTAAAATCTTGGGTGATTCATAAGGCCTCACACCAATTCTGGGTATTTTGGCTCTGGAACTACATCTCATTATCCAAAATGAGGATCTTAGGTAGACTAAAACAACAGATAATATTTTTTCAAATGAAACTTTTGATGGCTACGTCAGTTATTTTTGGGATAGCTTCGGCCTTGACCTACTTGGTGAAGTACTCAACTACCATAACTATGAACTTTTGCTAACCCATCATCTTTGGCAGTGAACCTAGAATATCAATCCCCCATTGGTCGAATAGCCAAGAGATCTGAATGTTGACCATAGGCACAATAGGTTGATGTGAGAGGTTCGAATGGACTTGGCATGATGGATATTTTAGAGTAAAATCAACATCTTTCAGTAAAGTCAGCCAAAAGTATCCATACCTGATAATTTTATGAGCAAGGGATCTTTCCCCTAAATGATTCCCCATATGCTTGCACGGACATCTTGTAAGACCTCATGAGCCTGGTCGGGGTCCAAATATCTCAGGGGTGGTTTAGAGATCGACCTTTTATAGAGCTAGCCATGTTTGTTGAGTGCAAACTTGGTAACTTATCTGCGAAGGAGACAAGCCTCAATTTTATTATCGAGGATCGTGCCATGACTCAGGTAGAGTTTTATTGGATCTTGCCATGAAAGAACTATCTCCTCAATGCTCCCTACCAAATTCTCCTTGAGAGCACCGATTGATGGTCTATCCACAACCAACAAGTTATCATCCTATCTCTTTTGCCTCTGGTCAAGTTAGTCATTTTGGATAGGGCATCTATGTGCTCATTCTCAGATCAAGGTACCTAGCTAAGAGTGAATATTTTGAATGACTGCTGTAATTTTCTGACCTCTGCCAAATACCAACCTATTATTGAGTCCTTGGCCTCAATATTTCCTTCGACCTATTTTGTTACCAAATAGGAGTCTGTGATCACAGCCAGGTGATCAATTCCTCATTCGAGTGCCATCCTTATTCCAGTGAGGAGGGCCCCATACTTTACCTCATTATTAGTGACTGCATAGTCAAGTTTGAGAGCAAAGTCCAAGTAAGAGGAGTTTTGCTGCTTTTTTCAGGGAGGTCAACCCACTTAGCGATAAAGTTAGCCATGACCTGCACTTTGATGGCTGTTCTGGGTTGGAAGGTGATATCAAATTCTCCCAACTCAATGGTCTATTTTGTTAACCTCCTAGATGTGTCTGGCTTTGAGAGTACTTGTTTCAATGGCTGGTTTGTCAATAATATCATGGCATGAGACTGAAAATATGGACGCAGCTTTTGAGCTACGGTGACTAACACCAGAGCAAACTTCTCATTCTCCAAGTAGTTATATTTCAGTCCTTAGAGTGACTTACTATAATAGTAAATTAGTCGATGGCTTCTATCCCTAATTGAGATCAAGACCGAGCTGATCAACGCTTCTGAGACAGCCAAGTATATGTGAAGCACCTCTTCGCGTTTAGACTTCATGAGCATGGGGGCGAGGATAAATACTATTTCAATTTGACTAAAGCCCGATCACACTATTTGTTCCAGTGGAAACCCAATTTCTTGGCATTTATGAGAATCTTGAAGAAAGAGAGGCTTTTGTTAGCTAATCAGGCAATAAATCTCTTAAGGGCGATAATCCTTTCGACCAGTAGTTGTACATCTTTGACTATTCAAGATGGAGCAATGTCTAATATGGCTTGAATTTTCTGTGAATTGGCCTTAATGCCCCATTGACTGACCATATAACCCAAGAATTTGCTCCCTCGAATCTCGAACATACACTTGTTTGGATTCAACTTTATGCTAAATGCTCACAATATGGCAAAGGTGTGGTTGAGGTCGAGCAAATGGTCTTTGGCCTTTTCTATCTTTACAATCATGTCATCGACATAAACCTCCATTAACTTGCCTATCTTATTCTTGAACATAAAGTTGACCAGTCTTTGGTAGGTTGCTCCAGTATTTCTGAGTCCAAATGGCATGACCAAAAAGTAATAAACTCTGTTGGGGACTACAAAAGAGGTTTTATCCCTATTCTCAAGGGCCATGGATATATGATGATACCCTTGGAATGCATCTATCATACTTAACAATTCATAACCAGTCGTGGAATCTACTAGTAAATCTATTTAAGGCAGGAGGTAAGGATCCTTAGGATAAGCTTTATTCAAGTTAGTGAAATCATTACATATGCGCCATTGCCCCTCATTCTTGGGGACGAGTATAATATTACAAAGCCAAAATGGATAATGAATTTCTACAATATAACCAGTATCTAAGAGTTTTCTGACTTTCTCTTCGATGATCTGGGTCCTCTCGGCATTAAAGGTTATTATCTTTTGCTTGATTAGCTTATATAAAGGGTTGATGTTGAGGTGGTACACAATCACACTGGGGTTGATTCCTTGAATGTTGGATGCCTTTTGAGCAAAGACATCGACATTTCTCTGTAGAAAATTGATCACGAGACATTCTAAGTAGGGGCACATATTTATTTCAATCCTGGTAGTCTTGTTAGGGTTTCTAGGCTTCAGCTCGACCATTTTGAACTCCTCGACGAGCTTCACTCAATTGTCCACTAACATTTTTTTCTTATAGACTTGGCCCTCCTTAGGTTCTACTACAGGGACATCTCCCAAGTTCTTCAATTGTGGTCGAGTCTTCTACTCGTTTGACTCAATTGAAATGTTGTAACATCTCCAGGTGTCCTTGATGTTTCATAGCAGTTTGCTTGTGCTGGATAGGGTTAAAAATGTGGTCTTCATGTGATAGGTTGACATAATGACACGAAAATTATTGAGAGCTAGTTGATCAATTGTAACATTATAAGTAAATGGAGCATCAACCACCAAATAGTTTATCATCAGAGTCCGCCTGTAGGATGCCTCCGCAAATGATGTAGAGAGGTTGATGGAACCTTCTGAAATAATTTTTAACCCCCCAAACCTAACCAAAAGGGTATGCATGGGCTCAAATTTCAGTTGGCTTAGGTTCATCCTTTTTAGCGTCGAGAGGAAGATGATGTTGGCCGAGTTGCCATTATTAATCAAAACCTTTCTAACTTCAAAGTTAGCAATCTCAATAGAGACTACCATAGGATAATTAGTTTTATGGTCGATATTTTTCCCTTCGAGGTGGGCTAGGTTGTCATTAGAGAAGGAGATGTGCTCTGCGCTTGTGGATAAATGGAACATTATTTTAATCGGGGAGGCTTTGGTCAACTCTAGCCTCCTTCGTGATTGTCTCTTTGTTGATTTTGAGTCCACCCAGTGGGACCCCCCGCAATCATATCAATTACTCCTCGAATGGGAGAGTGGTCATCCTGGGTGGGTTTCTTTCCTTTATCTTTCTTCGTCGAGCTAACCGATCTTTCTCTACGAAAAGTCAAGTTAATTTTTCCCCCTTCAGCCTATGCATCGCTAGCCATATATTTTTTGAGTTGGCCCTGCCTGATGAGCTTCTCAATTTCATCCTGGAGATTGAAGTAGTCATTTGTGTCATGCCCCATTTGTTTATGAAAGTGGCAATATTTCTTTAATTTTTTTATTACTTCAGTCTCCGTCAGCTTCCTCAATTTCTTGAGGAGGTTGTTATGCTGGATTGCAAATAAGAATTCTTTCCTCAGGATGTTTAGCAGAGTATAGTCATGGAAGTGCTTTATTGGAGATCAACCTCTTTCCCTCTATTTTTGGTCATTTTTCTCTTTATTTTTTTTGTTGACCTCAGGGTTTTCAAACTTCAGCCTGTTCATCTCCTCTTGGGTCATGTATCTTTTCTCTATGTTGAGCAATTCCTCCATTGACCGTGGGTGCTCTCGCACCAAAGCATTGGCGCATTTTTTGTGTTAGAGCCCCAAAAATAATACATCAATCAGGAACTCGATCCTGGGGTTATCAATCTTCAGCACCTCTATGTTGAACCTTGTAAAAAGTCACAGAAGGACTTTTCCTCATTTTGTTTGACGGTGTGGAGATGGGTGTAGGGGAGTTTTGCCTTTTGTCGATTGACAAACTGGTGCAGGAACTTATGAAAGAGCTGGTTGTAGGAGTATATCAATGGGGGTTCCAGCTTAACAAACCAATAGAGCGCTATACCTTGAAAAGTGGTCGCCAATATCTTTGAGTGGATATATTCATTATGTCTATACAGTTGCATTATATGTTCGAACTGCATTAGGTGCTCGTTGGGATTAGTTCAGCCACATACTGTGGGAGTCCATTTGGGACCTTGGCATTAACGGCAATGCACTTATCAATGATCTCCTGAATAAATGGTGATCCTCTTCTCAATGAGACCTTTAGGGGCCCTTTGGGTTGGGCACCCTTTCAGTATTTCTTCTTGAGATCTTGTCGAGGCATCTGTTTAGCTACTGCACTTGGTAAAAAACTTTTTCCCACTCTACCCGATTAGCTTGGGTTATATTTCGATCGAGCTAAGGCCGAGCATGCTCGGCCTTATCGCGCTACAGGGTTTGGATGGGTTGGGCCATGCAATTTGCTAATTCATCTATTTCTTTGAGCTGGTCCAATTTTGAACATTTGATCCTATTGCGCTGTAGGACTCGATTAGGTCGAACGTAATAGTCTATAGAGTCAGAAACTTCTTCCCTTAGCTTTAATCGTCTCCCCTTTCCCTGGAGGTATCTCGGGCTTGCTTTTTGTTTGGCTAGCGATCGCCTTGACTCCCAGCAGCCATGACTATTTTGAGGGGACCTCTTTTCTGGCAACAGCTGTTGCAGAGTTGCACTGCTAGTTGGGGTTGGCAGGGTTGTGTACTTGTTCAATGCTACAGAAAGCTGAGCCGAGATCTGGGTAGAAATTTGTTCACTTATAAGCTACATTAGCTGAGGCATGGTCAGTGTTACAACTTGCTCATGTGGGGTGCTGGGGCTTGGGGCATGTGTTCCTTGTTGAGGTTGAGGGAGAGGTGGAGATGCTATCCTTTTATTTTTCTCTCTCCTGGATGCAACTCTTCGGTGTTCACTATTTTCTCAGTTGCAATCTCAAGTTCCCACAGACGGTGCCAAAATGATGAGGTTGAAAGCTATTTTAGTGAATTGGGTTATGTTTAGGCTAATTCGACAAGAGAGGTTGAATGATCTAATAGTAATATCATTTTGGGCTGAGATTTGCAACCAATAGTAAATATTAGACTAACCGAGGAATTCCTGATTAAGGCACTCCGACGCTCAAGTTAATACTGATCAAGTGAGATAATCGAGTAGCAGAGTAAGAGTGTATAGTGTATATGGCATACCTAAAGGGTAGCTGGCAATGATATATTTATAGTTTTTTTCAAGTGGATGATATATCTAACATGCCCCTATCAAGTGTAGAGAGCTCTTGTCCTTACTTAGGAGTTGTTGGTCATTTTCCATCTCGACACTATTTTAGGTGGCATTATCTCTTGGTTTTTAGGATGAATAGTATTTTGGGAAGCGCAACTCCTGACAAAGTTGGTGGCAGAGGTGGTGTTGGGTGGCATACGCTATTAATGCATAGGCACACTGACTGTCAGAGCATTGAATATGACAAGGATATGATTTGATGCCAGAGTGAGCACTTTAGTAGACGGTGATCGACTAGAGAGATGGTTGAATGGATTAGGCAGTTTGAAGCCTTTTGACAGATAGGGTCAAGAACTATACACTTGACCTGGCGGTTGTGGTCGAGTGACTTGGCCCAGATGGGTCCAGAAGCGCAGTTGAGCTTCAAATGTTAGGTAGGTCTGGAAATCTTTTCTAGAGTCAATAACTTATTAGGTTGGGCTTATTGGGCTATCCCATATCAAATATATATAATACGTATTTATAATATATAAATATAAATATGTATAATATATATTATATATTACATAATATATAACTATATATAATATAAATATATATATATATATATCAACCCAATGCTAACCCCTACCCCCTCCATACCCCACCCCCAGCAGCTATGAACAGCCATGGCTAGTATATCTAGCCATGGCAAATCTGCCATGACCGCGAAAGCTAAGCCTCGGTGAGGCAAATCTGCCATAGCTATGTTGTTGGGCATGATCGTTAGCTCAAGCCACCACTAGCGGAGGCAACTATGTTAGCGGGTCGAGTGGGTGTTTGGCTAGGGGAAGGGGGGCAAGGTAGATTGCCATGGCTGTACTACTGGGCATGATTGTTGGCTCGAGCCATTGTTGGCAACGGTGGCTATGTTGATGGGTGGGTGGGCATTTGGTTGGAGGGGAGGAAAACGGTAGTGTATATATATGTGTAGATATATTATTTAAATTAATAGATAAATTTATTAACTTTAATATTCTTAAGTAAAACTTAAAAATAAATTAAAAATTAAAAAAATTAAAAATCTATGGGAATGTTTGGTTATGTTTTTTTATGTGATTTTATTGTATGTTTATTATGTAGAGAATAAATTATTGGAGAATGTAAAAGTTGTGTTTTGGTATGTTTGTTTATGTTTTGGGGGAGATATTTTTTATTGTAGCAGTCAAATCAATAATTTTTTGTTAGGTTTTTGGGACGAAAATAGAATTGAGTAATTTTTTTTAGTTAGAATAATAATAAAATATATATGAGGTCTATATAATATATATATATATATATATATATGTATAGTTTGAAAAATGAAAGTTTTGAAGGGAAAATGAGGATTTGTTTGGTTATGTTTCTCCAAAATAATTTTAGGGTTTAGGGTTTTTAATTTTTAATTTATTTTTAATTTTAAAAAATTAATTAAATTATTTAATATGTATTTATTATTTTAACACTATTGAGTACATAATTTAAAATATGCCTAAGGTAAGGGGATTCTGTGGTACATTTTTTTCCCCAAAAAGGCAATTCTACCTCTTCACTTATTTTCTCACAGAATAGTGTTGTTGGGGCGAATGAGCCAATTTTTTTGAAACACGAGGTACTAAACATACTCCATTTTTAACACAAAGGGTTTTGTGGCAATTTCGAATTTCACAGGGAGGTAATGTGCTTTTAGCCCTTAATTTAAGTAAATATTTGTTTTATAATTCAAAACCAAGTAAAAGCAAATTTTTATAAACTAAATATTCAACACAACTTAAAAGAGATTAAATAAAATAGAACAACAAAATAAATATAAGTATCCATATATAACTATTACTTCATAAGTATAAGCTTCCACATTAAATTTCATTACGTTTAGTGGGGTAAATGCGACAAGCACAATAGTTTAAGGGGGTAAACTGTATTTAACCCATTTTACTAATGGAAGAACATAATTTCCGTTAGGGGGGGGGGGGTTGTTACATTTGGTAGTTTAGGGAGGTAAATGCAACAAGCACACTAGTTGAGGGGGGGAAACTGTATTTAATCTTATATTTATTTATAAGAAAAATCGCAAAATTAGTCCCATACCAATAGCCTTGTAGCAATTTAGGACTTTATTTTTCGGGTTGCGAGATTGGTACAATAACTCTTGAAATTTGGCAATTTGAAGATAAATTAGGCCTGAAAGTCATTTGGTATCGGCCCGAGCTTCGTGGCATGTAATTTGGTGCCATGTGGCACTCTGTCAATTACAATATCTTTCTCTCTGCTATGTGGCATATGATGTGGCAACTTCTCTTGCCACGTCAGCACACAACTATTACACCACTTCAAAAAAAATAAAAATTAAAAATTAAAAAAACAAAAAAAAATATTTTTATATAAAAAAAATCAAATATAGAAAAACAAAAAAAAGCAAAAAATTTAAAAAAAAGATAAATTTTGAAAAATATTTGTATGCTTATATACACACATATATATACCCGTACAGACACATATAAATCTATTATTTATTAATCAATAAAAAATAAAATTAATTAATTTAGTTGAATTTATTAATTAACTAGAAAAATAAAAAACTAAAATCTATGTTCTTAATTAAAAGCTAAAATTACAACATAAATTTAAATAAATTTATTCATTAATTTAATAAATCTTTTAGAAAAAACATAAACACTTAAGACT
>JACGDI010000421.1:130969-145787 GCA_014898725.1 Jacaranda copaia | reverse complement strand
TTGTAAACATTACTCTAGTATTTATCAGTTTCTTTATTCTTGTCTATTATCGATGAGATTCTAATTTCTTTTTTCTTGATAATTTGTGTATTAAATTAGCATCTTTCTTGTTTAGGCAAAGGTTTACAGTTACCTTGTATGTGTTTTTGTCATTCAATGGATATTCATATGTAACTCTCATTTTATAGTAAATCTAATATATATAAAGTAAAATGCTATTCAATTCGATTTTGAGAATATTTATTATGTGGCAATAATATGAATAAATCACTTTTATCCCTTTTTGCAATCTCAATAATTTTTATATATAATTTACTATAAAAATGAACTATTTTATTATTAGTAAGTCAATATTATATTAATTAATTTTTTGATAACTCCAAATCTAATGATGATAAGTATTCAATATGTGTATGTGTATGTGTGATATTCCATATTAATTTGTGTGTTTACGTCTCTCTATATATGTGTATATATTAGTTTATGTAAAATTATAAATATACACATATACATACATTAGTTTATGTAAAATTATATATATAATTTACTATAAAAATGGACTATTTTATTATTAGTATATCAACACTAGGTTAATTGATTTATCGGTAACTCCATATCTAATGACGGTAAGTGTTCAATATATATATACACATGTGTGTGGTGTGATATTCTATATTAATTTTTGTGTTTATCTCTCTCTACATGTGTATATATTAGTTTATTTATGGAACTAATATATATACATATATATTAGTTTATGCATGTAAAATTATTTTCAATTGATTTTTTGAAAGCAATTTTATTACTTTTCATATGTTTAATATCTATGCTTCTATAGATCTAATTATAATTTACATAGAAACCAGCTATGTTTATATTATTGGTTCGAGTTAAATTATAAAGCACATTATTAATGTAAAATATTTATTTCAAATAAAGTAAAATAATGGTTAATTTATTTTAAAAATAATAATTTTGAAATTGCATATGTTAAGTAATTTTAAAATTGTGACACCCCACTCGGGATAACCCCTAGCTGAGATGCCATTAAATTCAATCTTAATTTAAGCTCATAAACAAGCAATAGGCCCATAATGAACATTCCAAACTTATCTAAAATAGCAGTGGATTTCAACTTAAGCAGCCTCCACAAAACATTATATACAAGCCTTAGAGAATCCCGTAACATATGGCATGCGTACTAAACACATACCATCAATGGGTCCAAATACTCGTCACACAACATTATATACATATGATGGACATTGGTCCAATCCTACATATTATGACATCTCTGAATTACACAAAGTGTCTAGATATGCCTATAAGCAATTACACATATCTATTTCATTACCAAATTATATTCATTGATCCATCCTGGAGTTCAATTTTATCACTCAGTACTGTCTGAGAAAATTAAGATGAAACTCCGGGGTGGGTGGGTGGGTAAGTCCAAAGGACTTAGTGAGGGATATTGTAAGCATAAGCAATAGGGACCTATCAAGAAAGAATCAACTCAACGGATCAGAATTTAACAAGTAAACATGTACATTTCAATAGATCTTAAATCAATTATTAATACATGAACAAGTATGATTCAAGCAAGAAGAAGTTCAACAAACAGGCATCATCAATTAAAGAATTCTAGTAGATACTAGCTTGGGGTTTGTGACTGTTGACTCGAACGACCTGACTAGCTCAACCAATTTACTATGGGAGGTATCGCCCTCGGCCAACTCAACCAATTTACTACAAAAGGATTGCCGTTAGCTTGTTCGGCCCAGACATTAGCTTGAACTAGACTAGGAAATACACCATGCTTATTGCTCCATGAGCAATTTACAAATGGTCAAGATATAAGTACAATCAAGGAAACCTGAATAACATATGCAATTCAATAGGTCAGAATGAAACATGCATATCAAATTCTCCTTATACTAGTCAAATAAGTACTTTTACCTAAGCGTGATAGCTTGTTATACAATAGGTTGCCGATGCCTAAGGAAACGCCCTTGACTTATCGTTGAATGCAAATGCCTAGGGAAAAGCCCCTAACCCACTGTAAATATCCAGGGGAAATGCTCTTAGCAGTATCGCTGATACTCAAGGAATGCCCTTAACGTACTGCTAACATATTCAAGCATATCTAAGCATTCTGCTAGGATTAGCATTCGGCCCAAACATATCTCCATACATATAGCATATCAATCAATTGGATTAGTTGATGGGGCAATACAATAAATATTAACAGATACAATTAAGCCATCATGGTTAAATAACATGGTACGAATAAGTGAGTATGTTGGCAAGGCAATTGATAATAATACAGGATAGGAATAAATACAGGACAATAATGAATACCGATCAAGAACAAGTACAAGACACGTAACGATAGAAAGTTTTGGGTGTCAAATCGAACAAAAATGAATTCATATTAGAGGATAATTAAGTGCTAACCCTCACAAGGGTATACAAGTCATTTAATAGATCACAAGGAAGAACACAATCAATTACAGGTTTCAATAAGCACGAGTAGGTATAATTCAAGCCCATTTAAACCTCAGAGAGGTTTTTTCACAAGAACCAATAGAGATATTCAAGGCCAAAGTGGCGGATCTTCACCTCTATAGTCTCAGAAAATGCAATCCACAATCAGCACTCTACTTGTCCACGGGTACCTACTTCACCACCTAATCCAAAAGAATAAGATCACAATCAAGATCCTCATTTGACCATATAATCACATTTATACAAATGATGGTCTAAAATTGATACTTAATCAACTAAATCAATAGCCTCGATAAAGACAAGTTAATAATGCCATTTTCAATAAGGTAATACAATTGAGTCCTTAATTATACATAATTAACCTCATATCGCTATCAAAGTAACAGCCTAATTATCTTAATTAATCAATTATTATTACTTAGATCTCAAATCCATAAAATTGGGGTTTTCAACACCTAATCTACTTATTTAACCAAAATTATCACATAATATACTAAATTTGAGTCTACTGATGGTTAAAATCATACATACATGGCTTAGAAGTCCAATTCTTATATCAATTATGTATCTTCTTCGACATAATATAAAATTTAGGGATTTCTCTATTGATTAACTCAATTAATTACAAAATTATCATGAAATAACGCCAATCCGGGTCCACTAGGCACATGTATATCCATGCATGGTGCAAATATGTATATATATATATATACAAGTCATATATCCAATTTCTAATCTTGCCATAATATAAGTTTCTTGGAAAAAATTCAAAGGATCTAAAGCTTAAATCAAACTTCCTAATTCCAACTCTTTTACCCAAAATGTGCTTAACGAAGCCTTGAAATCTCAAACTGAAAGCACTGCTATGATCATTGCGACAAGCTGAAGAAACTGTCTTGGGTTTGCTGCAACTCGTCGCTGCTGAAGATAGTCATCTACACTACCACAAGGTGCGTTGTAGCTCAACAAACACAATGCCAACTTCAATTTTTGCTTCTGCCACCAGAATAGCCCTCAATTTCAACTCTAAATGTTTAACACCACCAATCGCCGTCGTGCGTCACTGCGCCTTGTTTTGCTCCACTGGTTACTATTTCATGAAATTGAAACCACTAGGATGTTCACTGAGCTAAACTCGTCAAGAACCACCCCCTTGGTTGTCGTGAAATGTGCTGGAATCATGAGACCCACCACCACTGCCAGTTGCTTTCTCTTAGCCATTCGCCACCGTTGGTTCATCGGAGATTGCCAAGAAAAATGGGTACCAATGCAATCCTTATGCTATGAGAAAAAGTTTGGTGTGGTTGTTTTCAAGTTTTAGCCGTTTTTGGTGAGAAAGTGTGTGTGTATGTGTGTGTGTGTGTGTGTGCACATGTGGGAGAAATGAAGAAAAGGGAAGAGGAGGGTGATTTTATAAAATTCAATTTTTTTAAATTGGAGATTGGCCCCTAAGCCTTTACCCCATTCTGCAATTAGGCCCTCTAAAAAGTTGCAACACTTCAATTTTGCCCCTAAGCTATGTTAGTGCATGACATTGACTCGTTTCACCATACCTAATTCCATGCAAACCCACATAATTCCTAAATACGGCATAATCAAGTCTTGTCTATTTACAATTTAACCCACAAACTTTCAATTTTCTTACAATTAAGTCCTTTTTATTTATTTTTTCGAGCCCTAAAATCCATCCAACCAATATCTTGATTTCTAAATTTTAATTTTCAAAATACCGAATTTTAGTTGTGTTACAAAAATCTGATCAAGTATGATACAACTGTTGTTGCCTTTGATCATTTAAGAACAACTATTAAGTTATTATATAAATGGCTAATTTGAGTATTTAAATTTAGCTATTGACATATTAATGCTAAATTTTTATTTAATAAATTTAGGCATTGAGTCAAAAGTAGTAATTGAGATCTTCTATATTTTGAAATGGTAAGATTTTCTATAACTTCAAAATTTTTTGCCTTAATTCAATATTTTCCTAAATTATATTTTATTTCATAATTCATTGTTTTAATTAAGTTAAGTTCTTTAATGCCAGTGTTCGAAAAATCGGACCATTCATTGAATTGAAAAACTTACCGATTCACGGTTCACTGGTTCAATGTTTGGTTAGACCGCAATTGAACAGTAACGCTATAATTACAAAATATATATATTTATATATTACTTAAAAATTAATAAAATACCAAAATATAAAGCATAAAGAGTTTAAATGATATTGTCTAATATTACAATCCAAATTTCATAATGTATATTATAAATGATCACAACAATTTAAATATGTTAAATCTAAAGTTTAAAGTTTAAAGTGTGTAAGTTAATTCTAAACTCTAAACTAATATTTTTTTTTAGATAACTTATGAAGTGTACTTTAGCCTTCAAACTTTGTATTTTGACAAGAAAAAAAAAATTTTAAAAATAATTTCATTAAAACTTAAATAAAAAAATGGTCCGATTCAATTGAACCATGAACGGTTCACCCGTATGACTGGTCAGTTTGAACGGTTTTTATAAAATATGGCATATTTTTATTTTTTTTATTTTTTGAGAAAATCAGACTGGTTCATCGGCCGGTTGATGATCCGACCAGTCAGTTCGATCTAGTTTTTTAAATAGTGTTTAATGTAAGCCCATAATCCCTACAAGTAATATATGCTAAAAATAACTAAACATGCAATACACTAATATTTAAAGGTACAAAAATAATTTTTTTTTCTTCGCTTCTATATGATCATTTGCTTGGTGAGCTAAATTCTCATTTTTTTTTATTATGCATGTATTTTATAATTTGAATCCGATTTACTAATATTAATACAATTTTATGTTGATGAGTCAAGTTAATTTACAAAAGGAATTCAAAGTCTTGAATTTGTGGTAAATTAAAATTTTACATTTATTTTCCCTTTTGATAGATTTTTTTCATTTTTTTATATTATGGTCTTCCTTTAAGCCATGATTTGTTTTCAATGTTCCAAGAATATTTCATTAATTTATGTAATTATGAAATTTAAGAAGTAGTTTTCATGCAATTTAATGATAATTATGAAATTATCATTCAAAGGGCCCATAAAGCTACGTATTTTTTTCTTATATTGGTTTTGATTGATCTTATTCATTTAAAGTATAGTTTACAATCTTATATTTTATGTAGGAATGCATGATAAGCATAGTAAAATATTTATGAAAAAACAATAATTTTTTCTTACTTTAATATTTATAAAAAAATTAATATTTAAACCATAATTAACTTAAATATAGTAAAATTTTAAATTTAAAATTATTGTCTGGTGCAATGATGAAATTAAAAGATAATTTTATGTAATCACCATGATTTAGCTATAGAACAAAAGAATGGAAAAATGAAATTTAAAAGGTAGAAACTGCTCTTTTAAAAAGAGTAACAAAATTTACACTCCACTTTTTAATTTTAGTTGGAGTTACTAATTATTTAATTGTTGAGTTATAAGATAAGAGAGTTTTAAACTTAAACTCTCTCTCTCAATGAGTTGAATTTGCATTAGCGGTTCAAATTGATTTACTTCGCCCCCCACCCCAATGCACACTTCTTTTTTCTAAACCATTTGGAGTTGGTTCGTGCAAATAAAAGAAGAGAGCAAGAAAAGAACTTTGAAATATAAAAAGAAAGAAAGAAAAATATATATGATTAGCTTTTAAATTTAGAATTATTTTTGATTTTTTCTTTTGCCCATCCTATTAAAGTAATTTTTTCAAGCTATTAGTTTTATCTACATCAATCCGTCCATTGTTAGAGAAAAACATTTTTATGTTTTTAGCAGTTAATTTTCTTTTTATTTTTCTTACACGTTGAATTTATTCTCTACATTTTTTGATAGTTTCCACATAACCATTTTTTGTTTCTTTAATTTATATTTGCCAACAAATTGCTGAATTCATTCTCTATGATTGTGAATCGTTTTGCAATTTTGAATGCAAAGATTCATCATTTTAGTTTTAAGCTTATTATTTATTTTGAATTTGAATGAAGAATTTCTTATAACACATAATTTTAATTAATTCTATAAATACGAAAACAATATGTGTATTCTAGTTCTCGTCCTAATAAAAGTTTGGCACAGGGAACCGCCAATTGCCAATCAAGAAATCCTTCAAATTGTAGTAGTTTATATTTTTGTATATTATTTTGATAAACATATGAAATGTAGTATGCATTTACTTAGTTCACAATGCATAATTGCGATTATTTTTAAGATTAAAGTTATTAATATAGGTCCCGACACAAATTTATCGAGACATACTGTCAGCTTCTAACTACATTAATAAAATTTAATGTCAAGTATGAGTACAACTTATGCTTAGAAAAGTTTTACGTGACATACACACATTTTTTAATTTTTAAATACTTATAACATATGTTCTCCTTTTCTTTTTCGTTGTTAATTTGCAATGTAGTCTTTTTATTGTAATGCGATCTATAACCTCTGATTATTTTGATAATTTTTGTAAAAATAAAACGGTTCTAAATTCTCCATTGAAGAGCCTCCTAAATCATGTTACTCAATTTTTTGAGTCTTGATATTTTGTCCCCATAAAAGTAAAATTACAAGTTAGTTCATAATAAGTAAGCACCTTAAGTATGTGGAAATGGGTATTAAAAGAAATCTCAGACCTTACTTCATATGGTCCGGCACCTAAAAGAAATGCAATTGATATAATGAGTATTAAAATTTTATTTTATTTTATTTTATAATATAATATAATCTAACATTATGATAAAAAGATTCTCACGTTTTTGATACCTATAAGGTGATAATATATATGATGAAATTTTCTTATCTTTTGTTATATTTGTTTTCTTTTGACTTTTCTTCCTTCTCTAATATTGCAATTATATCCATGACACACGTTCTCCAAACAAATACACATATGTATGAGTCAGTCTAAAGACATATTGATGGTTATATATTTTTGCTATATTTTTCTCCACCTCGATTAATGTCTAATTAAATGACTAACTCCATTAAATATAAATACTTAAGAGATTGTAATTATATTTTTTCACTCATTTTTTATTTACTTTCGTGGTACAATTTATATGGAGACATATTTGTCCGCACAAGAAAAGGAAGAAAGTAGAAGCCATTTATTGTTTTATACACCATAAAGATATAGATTAGATATAATTTATTTTTCTTCTAGGTTTGCTTGAATTATCTTCAAAAGATATTCATACTTTCAAAATATATTATTGTCTTTTTCTTCTCTCAATTAATGTCACTTGATCTATTAATTATTCGGTTAAATATTGTAGTATCCCATTTTTTTTTCTTGTTTCGAAATCTTAATTAATTGAGGATAGTAAAATATTTAGAAACAATTAAATCTTATTTATTAGAATTGCCTTGAATTCTTATTCGATGCTAAAAAAAATATGAAATAAATAATAACATGCAAGCAAATATGTAGATAAAGATAGAATTTTTGGCAATTCTAATCCTTGTAGAACTCCTAATTTATTAGGTCTCCTCCTCTATATCATATTCAAATTACTTCTCTCTTCAATACACATTCAAACCTTGATATTTTTCAACAAAGTAATTTTTCTTAGAAACTTCTCAACCCATTCCTTTCCTTTGAAGAAATCCAAAACGGTAGGGCAAGAAAAAAGATTGCCAAGAAATCTCAATGTTGTCAACTCTTGTTCACCCTTCTTCATAGGTATGATCTCATATTTAAATTATGATATAAACATAAGTTTTGACTAAACTATATGTCATAGTGTTTGTATTTTGTATGCATTTGATAATTGTGAAGTTTAATAGTTGATGTTGTTAGGTTTTGATTTTCAAATTCTAAGGTTAAAAGTTTTATATCAGTTCGTAGACTAAATTCTAGTAATTTTATTTCAAAATTTTTCTGTACAATACTCAATGTATTTAGAACATAGCTGAAATAAATTTTCTTGAATTTTATAAAAATCTTGAAAATTTCCTGCCAGATTTGGTGGCAAGTTTGAATTGTTTCTTTTAAAAAAAATTATTTTCCCATTGAAATGAAAGAATTTTTAATTGAAATTTTTTATCATGAAACATTACTGCTTTTAAAATATTACTGTAAAATTTTAAAGTCTCAAACCTTACAGTTATTTTTCTAAAAATCTTCAAGTAAAACTGTCTCAGTGCTTGTCGAGTTGGATTGCTATCTTGAATTTGAGAGATTTGCTATATATGATAATTGAAGTATTGTAATTTATTAATTCTAATTCTTATAAAATTAATTTCAAACTTTTCTAGAATAATTCAGTAATCTAAGAACCCAAAAGTTTTTATTTTATTTATGAAATATATTGATGCACTGCGTTAGAAATCTTTCTCAGAAAATGCCTGTTTGTTTCCATGAGAACATTATAATGCATTTTTCTCTTGGTTTCAAATTGAGTTTGGAAAAGCTTTCAATAGATAAATTATAGATCTATCTCCTACATTTTTATGGCACTTTAGAATCACCTTCATCCGAGGCCTGAAGTAAAAGTTATAGCTTAAATTCAACCAAGTGTCACATTGAAAAATTTCCCAAAAACTGAAAATCTGTTTTTGCACCATTGCTGTCTATTGAACTCGATTTTTCTCCTTCATATTAGCCAATTTAGACTACATCATAAATATAAAAGTTTTAGTACTCTTTCTTGACTTTCTAATGCCATAAGAATTGAGCCAAATGAATATATAGAAATAAATTTATGAGCAATTCAATAGAGTACGTATGAAAAGACAAATTCTTGATAGGTTTTGTGAGTATGTATGTACTAGGCTAGTGACATATAGAAATTTTTGTTAGTATTGGTTTTAAAGTCTTATTGATCATTGTCTTGATTTCTTGAATGAATTTGAGGTTAGATTTCATGGATCAAATTAGAATGTTGATTGAATTGAATATTGCTCTTATGTCAATAGGTGATTTGGGACTTCAGAGATTAGGGTCGGCCCTTGATCCAATTGATAAGTACAGTGAGTGCTTAAACTTACATATATTATATAATTCAAAACCCAAAAGGTTATATTGTGTAATGCATTTCATGAAATTTTTCTTCAATTTATACTGCACTAAATTTATATTCCATTGCGCGCATAAAATTTTCTTATTTTGTTACAAGTTAAAAGAAAACATGTTCTTTTATGATCTCTTTTTATTTAATAATGTTTTTATATTAGCATCTAAATTTGATGATCAATTGATGGCTGAATTTATTGTTATTGTTACTGTTACTATTAATGTTTATTGGATCTAACTTGATCTGGTGTGCGGAAGAATTCAATGGGAGGTAGTGGGCTTGCCAATTGAACACCAAGTCCCCATGGCCTAATTCACCTAGCACATAATAGAAGTTGTTTGTGGCTGAGGTGGGTCGTAGGATTTTCCCAGGACCTAGGCTCGGGCACTGTTTGGTAAGATCACATCTTGTCCAATGTAATAGGGGATTGTTACGGTGGAAGTCATAAGGTTGACTGGCTAGAGTAAATACTGGTTCGATCATCAAATTTAATTGTTGGCCAATTAAAAATGTTTACTATATATATTATGTTTTACTACTATATTATGCATAACTATTTTTCATTATCTTCTCAAATGTTTATAACTATTTTTTAGTGTTACTCATGTATTTATAACTGTTTCTCATTATTTTTCTCAAATATTTATCACTGAGCATTTTTTGATTATGATATATTCTTGAACTCATATTGTACACACTCGGTGTTCACTAAGTCATTTACTCACACTCTATTCTTGTTTAACTTCCTTCTAGCAGACCTAAATTCTAACCCTAATAAGGAGGTGGACCCGCTTTCGATGATTTTGGATTTGATAACTTTGATTTTGGGCAATGAGTTTCACGCCTTGAGACTAGACTGTATGGTTTGATTTTGGGGTGTGACAAATATAGATAGTTAAGAAGGTTGTGCTTACTATCTAACTATTCTACTTATATTTGTAGTACAACTTAAATAGGATATATTAGTCGGTCAAAATATAGGAGAAACATAGAACACTCAAATTATTCATTCTTTTATATGTAGTGTAGATTGCTAACCAACACATTTAGGTTCTTGCTTTTGTTTACTGCTAATTCTTCTATGTTAATCCAAAGTTATTTTGGTAAATGCAGGAGTTTCAAAAGTTGGCAGAAAAGTGCAATAATAGATTTCCTGGCAGACGAAGGCATACAAATTGGCAAGCCTGGTGACTTCCACTGATTTCTGCCAAAATTGCTAACTGCAAATTACTTCTGCGCTGTTGCCTTATTTTTTTAACCATAGGATAAACATTATTTGTAGGATGAGAGAACCTTCAGGTTTCTACTTCATTAAGTCCTTATAATTGCGAGAAATGTCCTGAAGACAGTATTTATTCTGCTCTTATCATGGATGATTCTTCAAATTTAGAAACTTTACCTCCCAGATTTTCTTTGTATATCCTTTTAATCTTTAAGATGGCTCCTTGCAGTCATGGTTATCTTGTCTCAGCTAACAGATAAACCTGGTTGGTTCATAGATTGATAGTACTCCAGTTGTTTGAACAGTTGGTCAGGTGGTAATGACTCTGAACTATTATGCTTTGCAAATTGAATTATGCATATATTGCTCTGCATTCTTGTTAACCAAGGTTTCACTTGAACTTTATGCACATTGGTCATGAGAATGACCTTGCAGTTTCTTTATGTCTAAGAAACTAATTAGTGGTTTGTTTTGTGTGTAAATTAGAAACTCTAATAAGATCTTTTTCACGCTATAATTTTACGTCAATAAATTCCTCAGATTCTCATATCTTCCATTTCATCGAAATATATACAGCCATCCACAAAACGATTACAGATGAAAAATGACTCTTCTTACATGTAGGACACACTAGATATTTCTATCATAAGATAGTGAGTTATTGAATTTTTGGATTTGCTGAACTGTGGTAATGCAATATGCATAAACTGCATTGTATGTTGATAGTTAGCTTATAGTTTGTTTGTTTGTCTTTTTTATTTTTTTTCTCATCGTCTGGGTTCTTCTGGGAGTCTTCCATTTCCTTGATCCTGTGTAGAATTTTATCTCTTTTCAATTTCTTCAGATCTCAGTGATACATTTATTTCAAGAAGTGTTAGAAATAAGTTCTTTTATTTCCATAACACATCAATTTAGCATGCAAAAACATCTCAAATGGAAGTGCTTAGAAAAAGCAAATGAAATGGCAGAATTTATAAATCTGGGCATAAATCAGAAACAGAATATGATTGACAAACTATCAGTCTATCATAATGCGAAGGCAGAAATCGTCCCCCAAGGAATCCAAAAAAATTAATAATGATTAAGTGGTAAAAATTTTTGAAACGCCATAAAGAACGAAAGTATTTAACAGATTCTGTGACCAAATATAAAATTCAATTAGCTACATAAAGGGTTGAATGCAAGAGAAGCAACTTGATATCATACACAAAACAACATTGATAAGCACATGCGTACTTGAGTGGGAAAATATCTTATAACATTGGCCTGATTGCCCCTCCAAAAGGACAAAATACCCTCCTGTTTGAAGACCCTTCGGAAGCCAACCACAACCCCCACATAAGGTCTTTGAAGCTGTCCTCTTTTCATTAACTCTCCCTGATTCTGCAACAAAAGCTTCACTCTCTCAATTGGCGCTGCAACACTTTTTGCTACAACAGCTGCCCTCCCATGGTGAAATCTACTGGAAATTTCTCAGAATGTTGTGCCATAGCAAACCCCCTCCCCCTTCCCTCTTTAGTCCTGCTGAAAGCTATTACAAGCTTACATCCATAATTATGCATAGAAAGCTTTATGGCCCTTTCATTTACAAGTTTCTTCTCTATGAAATGAATCGTTGCCCCATATAAACGGAAAACGTAATAAGTCAGATAACAGAGTTATCAAAAAATGAACCTTGGGCCTAAACTCACTCCAAAGGCTAGCTCAAGAAGTAAGAATTGTCCAAGACATACATAGAGGAAACTATATATATATTTAATCGACATGGGAATCTAACACATCTTGCGCACACCCATGGATAAACATTTGGAGCTTAAAATAATATAAAATGTGTAGCCTAACAACACTAGATAGTCCAACACCAAGAATCAGTGGCTTTGATATCATACTAAAGAATGAATCTTGAATCTAACTCACCCCAAAAGCTAATTCAAGAAGTTAAAATTGTCCAAGGTCATATATAGGACCACTTCACATATACTTAACCAATGTGGAAATCTAATAGGAGTAAAGAAACTACGGGATTGAAGGGAAAATAAGGAATTCAATACACTACAGGATTGAAGGGAAAATAAGGAATTCAATACAAAAATTCTTGAGATAAGAACTCAACATTCCAACTTTACGAATTTCAAGCACCCCAAGCACGAGAAAGAAGCAAATTGTTTGGTTTAAAATGATATTCCATATTCACCATTCAGTATACACAAAATAGACGTTTTCACTGTAAAATGAAAAAGAAAGAAGAAACAATAAAGCTAAGGGTTCGATTGTCTCCACAAGACAGTTTTCAAACAGTAGAAATGCCAACTATTACCTCCACTCGGTGATAATTGGCTTGCAAAGCATTTGTTGTCCTGCCTACTTTAGAATCATATTACCAGTCGCCACAATTTTGCTAAAGCATGTCAAACAAACATCAAAAACAATATCTGACTTGCTACATGCGATACAGATGGAACAACACCGCCTGAATACAAATTGGATGGAGTTGTATGCTTGAATAATTACAACAATCACATTTCACATCACTATGTTTACAGTCTACTCTTGCGAAATCATGTCATTTCGTCTGCCAAATAAAGCTCTTCCCTAATCACAAATAACTCCCTTGTGTAAAGAAAATGGACAAATTACCCTTCCATTAAAAAAAATGTACAAGGAACACCCTTATGTTTTAAAAAACCATGCAACGAACCCCAATGAGGGCGTGGGTATAGGACACGCGCCTGTGTTGCATCTGGGCTTAAATTTTGTATATAAAAAGACAATTATGCTCTTATTCATTAATTGTTAGATCTTCTTTTAAAAAATCAACGGTTTAAATCAAATCATACCATAATTTTTTAAAAAAATATAAAATATATATACAATACAACATATTATCATATATATAATGTGTATATATATTATATACAAGTGTATATATATACAATTATATATAAATCACAACTCCACCCCACCAGTCGCCGGCAACCCCCACTGGTAGCTAGCAGCCGCTGCTAGTACTTGCAGTGATTTAAAAAAAAAAAAATAGAAAACAAGACACAGTCGCCATAGCTATATTGGCCATGATAGCTAATGGCCGGATCTGGCTAGATCAGTATTCGGGCAGATCTGACCACAATGCTGCCATGGCAGCCCGTAAGGTTTGGGGTTGGGGGTGGGGGTTTGGTTAGGTAGAATTTTGTTTCATATCTATGTTATTAAATAATTATATATATTATTATATATATATGATAATAGCATCATATGTACATATATATATAAATATCTTATCAACAAAAGTACATATGTATATAAATATATTATATATTTTTTAATAAATATATAATATTTAATTTGAAATGAATAATTAGAAAGAAAAAATATATAAATAAAAGTTATTTAAATTTTATAGATAAATTTACATATGTATATATATGCTATATCTGTATTTAAGTATAAATAAAAAATATGTTATATATTTTTATGAAATTTAAATTTTATTTAATTTAGAATGAATTAATAGAAAGAAAAATAATATAATTGATAAGATAAAAATAAAAGTGATTTAAATTTTGTTAATAAATTTATATTTATATATATGTATAAAATAAGAATATATAAAATAATTAGAAATGAGAAATAATGATAAATTTATATATGTATAAAGTGATAAATATATGAAATAATGGAAGAAGAGAGAAATAAAAAACGAAAAGAAAAGAAAGAAAAGAAAAAAATGATAATAAAAGGTTATTTAAATTGAATTAAAAATATATAAAATGATTAATGGTAAATTAGTCTTTTCACATTCAAATTATGTTAAATGGGCAACAAATGAGAAGAGGGAGGTGGTATGCATGATTTTTTAAATAGGAATGTATTTTGAATATTTATTTTTTATGAGGAGTAACTTGCCTATTTTTTAAAATACATAGGGTAAATTGCAGTTAACCCCCCTTCGCCACCAGGGCTCGACTAAGATGATTCGCTCAATCCACTTCGTCACACATTAGTGATCGAATATTGAGGTTACACCAATCTCCCCAATTCCTCCCACACTT
>JACGDI010000421.1:79529-130668 GCA_014898725.1 Jacaranda copaia | reverse complement strand
CCCGCATCTGGGTTCTACGCGTTCCCGTTCCACTCAAAAATCAAATTCAATCACAATGATAATGATACGCAAATATGTACAATATATTCACACGCAGACACACATGTTGATAAAAATTTATAAGCAGAGAAGGACAGGAAGACTTACTAGGGGGGCAAAGGGTATGGCGTATGGGCAAAGGGAGAGTCTTGTTTGCTGCTGCTGCTGCGGCCTCCGCCGCCTCCGCCTCCGCCTCTCCTTTCCCTTTTTTCTTATTTTTTCCACTTAAAAAGTTTGAATTTATACATTGGCTGGTTCAAGATATTTTTTTCCGATTTCGGTTGAGTTCACGCTTGATATCAATCTTCTGCTGTTATATGAAAATAGAGAGGAATTACTGTTATTTTTTGTGATTTTTGGTTGGAGTATAAGTAATAAAAGATAGCATATTATAACTCACATATATGTCGATGAAATGATAAAATTGATGACACCACACACTATGGCCGTTTATTTATTTATTATTATTATTATTATTTTCTATTTGTTATTGTCAACTTTTTAAGATTATCCACACGCATTTAAATTAATTCATATGTTTACGAAACATAAAACAATTATTGCCTTCTGCCCATTGGCTTCGTTAAGTCTTTATCTATTATTATTAATTTGTGATGAATTGACAGTGTAGAACATAAAGATGGGCGTATTCATATTACCTTCTCTTTAGCAAAAAATTTTCTAATATTACTTTAGATCAAAACTTACTATAAATTTTTAAATGTGTGTGAACTCCATGTTCTTTGACTCAAACAACTGTCGAACGGTCTCTGCTCTTCTTGTGGGATAGTTTCCACTAACTTATACACAACTTTTGGAGTATTAATAATACTCTGGGAAGAATGAAGAGAAAAACTAATATTGAGCAATATGGAAAAAGTATTTTCTTGGAAGAGAAAGAGTCGCTCAATTTGTGTATTTTTAAACTCCTATAGAGGGGGGAGATTTATGGACAAGTCTTCTTGCACGGGGAAGAGTCCTACCTCAACAAAGAATATCAACTTAAATATGGATAAGGATTCTTAAATATAAGGTAGAGTTATATATTTAAAATATAAATGACTTCTCCCTAAATAAAATTGTAGAGGAGTGTTGTCCATGTAAAATATGGATATAGTATAATTAGCTAATGACTAGTTGCCAAATGCTCAAGATTGTGATGGGATTAAATTTCATTTTAGTAGATGCTATCTCTTTATTTTTATTTTTAATAAGAATTATTTTTTTTATAAATAATTCATTAGTAAATCGTAGTATTATATGTAGCGTAGCAATGTTTGAACATAAGCATGCAACTTTAATCAAATTGTAAACTTTTGAGTTTTTCAATTAAATTAAAAATTCTCATTGATTGTTGATTATTCATCTTTGAGCAAAATTTAAAGTTTATTTAGATAAAGTAACAACTTAATTCAAATTTCAATTTAATTTATTTTCTTTACTAACTAATAGATAAATTATTAATAGCTTATAAAATCTCTTTTTGTTAGGATTGTGTAGAAAAACTAAAAATTGACAAAATTAATAGAAAATAAAAAAAAAACCGAACCTGTTCAAAGTGCATTCATTTTGGTTTTTGAATATTATATTCAATATTTTTTTTTATTTTTGATTTTCGATTCAATTTTTTGGGAGTAGTTAACCGAAATTGAATCAAAAATTGAAAATTGAAAATCAAAAACAAATTAGTCTTGATTTGATTGACTATGCTTCATTCAATTCTTTTATTATTTAATTTTATTATTCTATGATAATCAAAATCTACATTTTTTTTAATTAAAATTTAAGTTTTGATATTTTTTATATTTAACTTTTGTTTCTAGATACGATCTCAAGTGTCTTGTGCGAATTTGATTTAGGATATTGATATATTTTAAAAATATAACTATATAAGTTATTTGTCTGTATATTTTCTGTTTTTAATTCTTTTCTTGTTATTTATAATGAATAATCAATAATATTGTTTCCTATATTTTATCATACCTTTTATTTATAGGACATTACGATGACATATTGACATAGGAGTTGGGATTCAAGGACTCTGGTGAAGTTGAAGCCCTTTAAAGTTCAAACCATCTGGACAATTTCAATTAGTGTCCTAGGTATGTATTTACCTAAATGGGGTGTGATATGAGATGGCTCAATAGGCCCAACCCAACAATTTCGACCTCAGAACGCACTTCTAGGTTCATCTTGCCTAAGAGACCCAATTAGGCCATCGATCATAGCCTTGTCGCCTGAGCAATAATCAAGATCGTGTCACTTAACCATAGAACCCGGGTCAAGTGCTCATCCTCAACCATATTCGATGAGAGGTCTTGAGCGCCACAACTCTGAAGGCCGCATGTTCCTAGAAACTAGTTCTATGGTCGACCCTATTGTCAACCGGCAAGGTCATTCCAGCATTGAATTGTATCTCTACCACATTTAATACCTTAGTAGGCAGCATGCCTCCGCATTAATGGTGCATGCTGCCCCAGTACCATCTTTGCCTCCCTCCTGTTAGGAGGCGCCCCACCCATGTATTATTCTATCCTGAAAAGTAGGAGAGAATGCCACTTGAAATAATACAAAGATGGAAGATAACCTAAAACTCCCCATACAAAGACAAGAGCCCCCTTATACATGTTAAGGGCATTTTAGACATATCATCCACCTAGAGAAGGCTATAAATACCCTATTGCTAGCCACTCTTAAAGTATGTCATTCTTCACTATACACCTTCACTCTGCTGCTTAGTTTATCTACTCGACCACTACTAACTTAAGCATTAGAGTGCCTTGGGCAAGGGCACTTTGGCAAATCTGATGTTTACTCGTAATTACAGATCTCAACCCAAAGCTATTTTTTAGCTGGACCACCCAAGCAACCAAATTGAATTAACCCAAACACTAACCCAATCTAGTAAATACAGCTTTCAACCTCATCATTTTAGCACTGTCTGTGGGAATGTGAGACTATAATCTAAAGATGGTGAACACTAGACAAGCCACTTCAAAAAGGGAGGACATAAAATGATAGTGTCTCCTCCTCCCCCTCAGCCTCAGCAAAAACCAAATATTTTGAAACCTAGTACTCCGCCAGAGCAAGTTGTCACCTTAACTATGCCTCAACTAATACAACTAATTAGCGAACAGGTCTCTGCTCAGATTTCTACTCAACTCTTTACCGCCCTAAATCGGCACGCAGCCATGCTCACCTCAACAGCTAGCATAACTCTGTAACTGTCACTACTTGAAGAAAGATCCCTTAGAGACAACCGCAGTCTACTAAAATATAGGTGGCCACTGACTAGATGAGAGGTTAACCCTGAGCGCCAACCCAAATAAAGGGATCAACTTGATCCACATGAAGAAATTACTGATTCCATTGACCATTATATTCGGCCTATTCGAGCCCAACAACACAATAGGGTCGAATGTTCTAGACCAGACTACTGGGAGGAGATTAGTGAGTTAGCAAATCATGTAGCTCGATCCCTTCAAGCCCTGCAATGTGATAAGGCTGGGTGCACGAGGCCCTAGTTTGACAGGAATATGACCCAAGCAAATTGAGAAGAGTGAGAAAAAGTATCTCACCAAGTTCAACAACTGAGTAGACACCTCAAAGAGATATCAAGGAGAAATACTAAAAGGATCCCCAATCCTGATGGTCCCTAGAGGTATTACTAGGAAAGAGGGTCACCATTCATCCAGGAGATAATCAACGAGTGCATTACCATTGATACTAAAGTTCCAATTGAACTTTCATGATATGATGGCTCAATATATTCAAATGAGCACCTAATGTAGTTCCAACACATGATGCAATGGCATTGACATAATAAATACATACACGCGAAGATACTAGTTACCACATTTTAGGGCATTGTGTGCATCTAGTTCGTCAAACTTGAGTCGGCATCAATATATTCCTATGACCAGCTGTGTAATAAGTTTCTTCACTAATTCGCCAGTCGACAAAAGGCAAAGCTTCCCTACACCCATCTCCATACTATGAAGCAGAATGAAGGGGACTCCCTCAGTGATTTCTTCACTAGGTTTAACATAGAGGTGTTGAAAATTGACAACCTAATGATTGAGTTTCTGAGCGATGTCTTTTTCTTAGGACTCATGTATAATGAGTGCACTAATGCTTTAGTGCAAGAACACACCAGATTGATAGAGGAGCTGCTCAACCTAGCGAAGAGGTATATGATCCAGGAAGAGATGAACAAACTAAAATTTGATAACTCGGAGGTCAAGAAAAAGAAAAATAAGGAAAAAGATAACCGACAGTAGAGAGAGGGTCATTGATCCCCCATCAAACACTTCTATGACTATACACTACTCAACTTCCCAAGGAAGGAGGTATTGTTCGCAATCCAACATGACAACCTCATTAAAAAACCAAGGAAACTAACCGAAATAGAGGCCATGAAAAAAATTAAAGAATATTGCCATTTCCACAAACAAAGAGGCCACGACACGAAAGATTATTTCAATTTGTATGATGAAATTGAGAGGCTGATTAGACTAGGACATCTCAAGAAATATGTGGTAGAAGGGGGCCAAATAGAAGGGGGTAAAATAGACCAAACTTCCTATAGAGAAAGATCGATTAGCCCTAGGAAAGAGGACAAAGGAAAGAAACTTGCCCAGGATGCCTGCCTGCCCATTTGAGCAGTGATTGACATGATTGAAGGAGGACCTATTAGGGGGGACTTGAAATCGGCAAAAAGACAGACATAGAGAAGGCTAGAATCGATTAAGGCCCCTTCAGTCGAAATAATATTCCACTTGTCCGCCACCACAGAACCCATCTCTTTTACCAATGCCAACCTCACCCACCTCCAGGGTAAAAGTATTGACCATAAAACTGACTGTCCCATGGTGGTCTTTGTCGAGATTGCCAACTTTGAATTAAGAAAGGTTTTGGTTGACAATGATAGCTCTACTAACATTATTTTCCTATTGACCCTGAAAAGAATGAATCTAGGCCAGTTGAAGTTTGAGCCTGTATGCACACCCCTAGTCAAATTCAAAGGGTTGGAGATCATATCAGAAGGCTCCATTAACATATCCACATTGTTCAGGGAAGTCCCTCACAAGAGAACACTTATGATCAATTGCTTGGTCGTAGATGCCCTATTTACCTATAATGTTACAATTGGATGGCTAGCTCTGAATGACTTTCAGGCTATTATCTCGACGTACCATATGAAAATTAAATTCCTTACCCCAGCAAGCACATGCGAACTACTGCGCAACATTAAAGAGGTATGGCGATGTCGTACCATTTCGATCAAGTCAAATGAGTAGAAGACTTGACCACAACTGAAGACTGTGGGGGACACTCTTATAGTGGAACCTAAGGAGAGACAAGCAAGCAAGAAAAGAAAGTTGAAAAACACTAGAGTGGAGCCCATCAAAGAATTCAAAATAGTTAAATTAGAACTTGGGAACCTCGACAAGACCACTAGGATTGGAACTGATATGGGTTGCCACATGGAATGTCTCATGGTCGATTTTGTATGGAGAAACATCAACGTCTTTGCCTGGAAGGCATCCAACCTCCAGGAAATTGACCCCAGTGTCATTGTCCATATCCTTAATATGGATCTCTCATACAAATCTATCAAGTAAAAGATGAGAACTTTTAATGTCGAGAGATGCCAGATCATCAAAGAGAAAGTAAACAAACTCTTATATGCAGGCTATATTGTAGAAATTCAGTACCCATCTTGTCTTTGTAATATTGTACTCGTCCCCCAGAATGAGGGGAAGTGGTGCATGTGTAACAATTTTACTGATTTAAATAAAGATTGCCCTAAAGATCCCGACCCTTTGCCTTGTATAGATTTATTTGTCAATTTTACTACTGGTTGTGAACTATTAAGTATAATAGATGCTTTCCAAGGTTATCACCAGATATTCAGGGCACCCAAGGATAGGACAGGACCTCTTTTGTGGCCCCCAATGGGTTTATTGCTTTTTGATCATGCTTTTTGGGCTAAAAAATACAGATAGAATAGGTGATAACTTTGAACATGCCTTAGCTTATGCAATTGATAAGTGAGCAGATATCAACTCAGATTTTAGCTCAATTGTCAACTGTCTTAAACAAGCACATTAACCACCCTAGATCAACTGCTAATGCTACCCCTCAGCTATCACAATGTGATGAGAGGACCTAGAAAGAGGATAAAGATAGATAAGAGACAAGACGTCTACCTATTCGATGTGAGGATAGCCCAAGTTGGTTTCCACAAGAAAAAACCTAACCAAACCCTTAGGAAAAAGTGGTTGATTTTATAGATCACCTTGCTCGAGCTGTTCAAACCCAACAGCATGATAGGGTTAAGTGACAGAGACCTCAAACAAATAAAAATCTATCCCAAGTTGATCGAAAGAAATAGGAAGAAATGTCACATCAAGTGCAACAACAAAATACATTCTTCGAGGAGATTTTTAGGAGGAACACAGAAATGAACCCTCACTGTGATAGTGCACCCCAACTTTATTGTGAGTGAGAATCACCATTTGTCCAAAAGGTAATCGATGAGTGCCTAGCCATCGATGCTAAGGTTCCAATCAATCTGCCCATATATGATGGTTCATTCGACCTAATGAGTAATTATTCCAACTCTAGCACATGATGCAATTTTATAGACATAAAGAGTATATTCATATAAAAATATTGGTCATCACATCCAGGTTATTGCACTTGATCGATTTATTAAATTAGAGCCAACGTTGATTGATTCATATGACTAGCTTTTTGACAAGTTCCTCTATTAGTTTGCCAATTGAAGAAAAGCAAAACTACCCCACACTTATTTGCATATAGTAAAGTAGAAGGAGGGAGAGTCTCTTTAAAAATTTTTCACCAGATTAACATGAAGGTATTGAAGATTGACAGTCCCAGAATAGAATTTTAGATTGATTTGTTGTTTCTGGGTCTTAGACACAAGAAGTGCACTAATGCACTAGTTAGACAGAGATCGAGAATAATAAAAAAGCTACTCAACCTCACTGAGAGGTACATAACCCAGAAAGACATGAATAGACTAAAATAAGACAACCTAGATAATGAAAGAAGAAGGCTAAGGAAAAAGATGACAGACAGCATAAAGATGGTCATCGATCTCCTATCAAGAGATTTCACAACTACACCCTATTGACCACTGCAAGGAAAGAGGTGCTGTTTGCCATTTAGCAAGATAACCTCCTCAAAAAGCCTAGAAAGTTGACTAAAACTGAGGCTATGAAGAGATCAAAAAAATACTATCACTTTTATAGACAAAAAATGGCATAACATTAAAGATGGCTTCAACCTACATGATAAGATTGAAAAGCTTATTTGACTAGGACATCTAAAGAAATTTGTCGATGAGAAAGCTAGACAAGAGATGGGCCAAATCAATTAGACTCCTTGTAGAGAAAGGTTGGCCAGCCTAAGAAAAAAGGACAAAAGAAAAAAAGATAATCAATGATCCATGCCTACACCTCAAAGGCATCATCAATACTATTGTTAAAGGACTAATGAGAAGAGACTCCAAGTCAATCAAAAGACAAAACCAAAGAAGGTTGGAACCGACTAAATCTTTCTCAGTCAAAATAGTTTTTCAATTCTCCACTAGTGCAGAATCCATCTTTTTTTCCAACTCTGACCTCTTGCATATCAAGAACCAAAGAGCTGACAATAAGTTGGATATTGTTGTGTCAATTAAAATCACCAACTTTGAGGTCGTAAAGGTTCTAGTTGACAATAGCAATTCTGTGAACATATTTTTCTTATTGACATTGAAGATGATGAATCTAGAAAATCTAATATTTGAGCCAGTATACACCCCTCTAGTCAGGTTTGGAGGATCTGAGATCATTCCTAAAGGATCCATAAATCTATCTACCTTATTTGGTGAAGCACCACGATAAAGAACACTCATGGTCAACTATCTGGTGGTTAATGCACCATTTGCTTACAATGTCTTAATTGGGCGACCGGCACTATATGACTTTAGGGCCATTGTCTCGACCTACCACATGAAAGTTAAGTTTCCAATGGCTATTAGGACAAATGAGCTATTTTGTAACATGAAGAAAGTTTAGCAATGTTATACTATCTTGATTGAGGCAAGTAAGTAGAAGACTCAATCAAAATTGAAACCTTCATGGGACATCTCAATAATAGAATTTAAAGAGAGACTGTAGGATAAGATGAGAAAGTTGGAGAAAACTAGGATCAAATCAATCAAGGAATTCAAGACTATATAACTCCAACGCAAAAATCCTCAAGGTTATAAGGACTGGGACAGATATGGGAAGCAGCATGGAATGTTTAATGGTTAATTTTCTCATGATGAACATTGATATCTTTACCTAGAAAGCTATTAACCTCCAAGGAATTGACCCTAGCATCATCATCCATCATCTGAATATGGACCCTTCATTTGAGCTAATCAAGCAGAAGTTTAGGATCTTTGTTGCTGAACGATGCCAAATTATCGAGAAAGATGTCATCAAGCTCTTAAAGGCAGGCTACATTGTAGAAATTCAATATCCTAGTTAGTTTTGTAATGTAGTTTTGTCCCTACGAATGAGGGCAAGTGAAGGATGTGTAATAATTTTACTGATTTAAATAAAGCTTGTCTTAAAGACTCTTACCCGCTGCCTTGCATAAATTCATTTGTTAATTCTATTGCTAGTTGTGATTTTTTTAGTATAATGGTTGTATTCTAGGGTTATCATCAAATTTTTGTGGGCCCTAAAGATAGGGATAAGATCTCCTTTGCAGTCCCCAATGACTTATACTATTTTCTAACCATGCCTTTTTGCCTAAAAAATGCATATGTAACCTACCAAAAACTTGTGAACTTTATATTCAAAAATGAGATCAAAAGAACCATAGAAGTCCACATCGATGACATGATTGTTAAGATAAAAAAAAAGAACAAAATCACTTAGCCAACCTCAGTCATACCTTTTCAATATTGAGAGCATTTGATATAAAGATTAATCCCAACATATGCACGTTTGGGGTAAGAGAGGGGAAATTCTTAGGATATATGGTTAGTCAAAGGGGTATAGAAGCAAACCTACAAAAGATCCAAGCAATTTTGGATATCTCACTAGCTCGAACAGTTAGAGACATGCAGCGTTAGGTCAAAAAGATCATAGCTCTAGTTTGATTCATTGCTTGACTAGCGGACATAATCTTACCATTTTTCAAAATCCTTAGGAATGCAAGAAAATTCCAGTGGATGGAGTAATGTGACCAAGCCTTGGTCGAATTAAAGCAATAATTATTAGCACTACTGATGCTAGCTAAGCCAGAGGTTGGATAGGTTTTGCGTATGTATCTAACAATCTCATCGACAACAATTAGCTTGATTCTGGTTTCAACTAGGCAGGGCAAACCAGTATACTATAGTAATAAAGTGTTGCAAAGCCTAGAACATAATTACTTTGAGATCGAAAAGTTCACTGTAATTGTGGTCACAACAACCAGAAAGTTAAGAACCTACTTTCAATCTCATTTTATTGTTATCCTGATGAATCCACCATTGAAGCAAGTGTTGTCGAAGCCAGACACATAGAAAAGGTTGAAGAAGTGAGCTATTGAGTTAGGGAAATTTGACATCACTTTTTAACTTTGACCTGCCATAAAAGCCTAAGTATTAGTAAACTTTGTAGCAGAACATCTCGACCTGCCTGGTGAAATTAACCAAGATTCACCTATTTGGACTTTATATGTTGATGGTTCATTAACTTCCATAAGGGGAGGTATAGGCATTTCCCTACGCACCCCGCAAGCTAAGAAGTATTACATCACCATTAAGCTCGACTATCCCATCACTAATAATGAAACAGAGTATAAGGCCCTTCTTGTTAATATGAGGATAGCTGATGATAGGGATGTCGAGCAGCTAGCAACCATTACTGATTTCCAGTTGGTCGTAAAATAGTTTGAAGTGAATTTTGAGGCTAAGGAGGCTACAATGGGCAAGTATCTAGTTGAGATCAAAATGTTGTGACAATAGTTTAAAAAGTTCACTCTTAGCTAAGTCTTAAGATCAAAAAATGAAAAGGCAAATGCCCTGTCAAAGTTTGCTAGCTCAACAAAAGGAACTAGATATAGAACTATTACATTCCTAGTCTCTGACAAACCTATTGTAGGTGGTCTCAACCAAAATTTGATCGAGCAAATCCAAGGGTCAACTCTCTCCTTGTAGGACGAAATAAAACCTTACCTAAGGAAAAAAAGAGTGTCTAAGGATAAAGTAAAAGCTTGCAGACTCAAGGGTCAAGTAGCAAACTTCACCCTCAACAAGTATGGTTAGCTCTATAGAAGATCTCTTTCTAAACCACCATTGAGGTGCTTGACATTAGAGTAGGCTCTAGAGGTCTTATAGGAGGTCTATTCAAGTATCTATGGTAACCACCCAAAAGGATGGGCATCAGCCCACAAAGTCATAAAATATGGGTATTTTCGGCCAACTTTGCTAGAAGATGTAGTCAACTTCACCAGAAAGTGCTTATCTTGCCAAGTCCACTCCAACATACCTCACCAACCTACATCATGGCTAGTGCTAGTTTAGATAACATGGCCATTTGACCAGTAGGGATAGACCTAATAAGTTTTCTTCCACAAACTATAGGTTAAAGAAAATTTATGATCGTTGCAGTTAAATACTTCACTAAGTGGGTTGAAGTGGAGATGGTTCCAAAAATTACCAACGCGGCTATTAGAAGTTTCCCGTGGAAAAATATTATCTTTCTTTTTTATTAACCCAAAGTATTGATATCAAATAATGGGATCCAATTCCAAAGCAAAAGCACAAGGAACTAATGTGAAGGCCTTGGAATTTGACAACATTTCACCTCGGTTGGGAGCCCTCAAGTCAATAGGCAAATTGAAGTCACAAATAGGACTATTCTAGACCACATCAAGGCTCAACTTGAAAGATCCAGAGCAAGTTGGGAAGATGACCTCCCGGGGATCCTTTGGGCCTATAGAACTACTTCTAGAATTGTTATGGGCTATAGTCTTTATAGCCTAGTCTATGAATTAGAAGTAGTAGTCCCAACAGAGCTGATACAACATATAGCTTGGATAATTCATTACAATCCAATCAGGATTAAGTCTGAAAGAGAATTCAACCTCAAGGTAATCGACAAGTTATATCAACAGGCATACATGATGATGCAGAGATATAGGTCAAAGATAGCCCAACACTATAACAAAGGAGTTTGATTAAGAAGCATTAAGATAAGAGACCCTATCCTCAAAAAAGTTAAAGCCTCAAAAAATATGGGCAAACTCAACCTAAAATGGGATGCCCCCTACTTAGTAGTCAAAGTAGCAAAGCACAACTCTTATTGACTAGCTAATATGGATGACAACAAGCTTTCTCGACCATGGAATGCAGTAAACTTGAAAAAATTCTATGTATAAAGAGGCCAAGATCTCCATTCAATCATTTTGCAACTTGGTCCCAAATCAATAAAGACAGTTTAAATTTTGTCAACTACTTGTTCTTAATTGCAACTGCGGCTTCCAACTCGACCACTTAATAAATGATAAAATCATTTATAGTCAACCACTTAGGTTCAAATCGCAACCATGACTTCTAGCCTAATCAATTGCATAAATAAGAAAATTATTTATAGTCAGCCTTCTAGTTAACCACAATTTAGTTTCAAACCATAATCACGGTGTATAGCTAACTCAATAAAAAAAATCATCTAAAATTGACCCCATAGTTGATCATCATTTGCCCAATGGGTGTACGCTTTATGATACAAAGATTAAATAGCAACTTGAAGCCAATTCAATAAAGTCGACCCATGATTGACCGGGGCTCTAAGCGTATTCATTTGATTATGAAGAAAATGTTGTAAGTTGACCCAACAATCGACTACAAAGACTACTTCAAAATTGATTTTAAATGGATTAAGTTGATATAAATATCTTTATATCTATTCAGTTAATTCTTTCCAAGTCGATCTCATAATCAACCATTAACTTGGTTTTAAATAAATTAAATATTACTTATTCCTTTATTGAAGGGTTATGCTATTCAACGCGTTAGTTGAAACAAAAATCCATTTCCTCATTCACTCATGTGATCAAATTAAAGGAATTGACAAAGTATAAATGAAAAATTATGATTTTATAAGTCAAAGAAAAGAATAATTTAGTTACATCAAATTACATTAAGTCACACCAAGAGCCTCACAAGGTGAATCAACTTAAGCCAAATGAAAAAAATAAAAACATATGTAGTCTCAGCTCAACCTAATTCCCTCCCTACCACCTCCTCATGTAATCGCCATCTCATCAATAGTGCGGTCAAGCTAGTCCCCAGAGTTCACCTACACGATGGTTGGGGCACCTTTGACCTCCAGCTCAAGTGCTGGTGTAGGTGCTAACTAGATGGCAATCACAGGTAAAGAGGGACCTGCATCCTCTATAAGAATAGTACAATCGAGAGGAGGAGAATAAGTTACAACATCAACCTTTCCATCCTTGATATTGAAAGCAAACTTATTCACAAAAGCGAACTCTGTTGCCACATAAATCACCCTCGGATGGAAAGTAGCATCAGCCCTTATCGCGAATATGCTCTTATTGATAGGTGCAGTGTTGGGGTAGTTCTCAAGTTGCTTGTTCTACAGCACATTCAGGCAATCTTTATCTTCAGGTTGAAACTGGTAGCCAAAAAACTCAAGCTACTTCATAGCTTTTTCAAAAGCTTTGTTTATGTCATTGAGCGTGAAGACAACACTGGCATCTTGGAATGCTGAGCACAACATAAAGTGTTGAACTACTTCATTTCAAATACCCAGTAGCATTTTAAAGAATTCATCCTGAGCATATCAAGTTGCGTTGTTATAACCCAACACTGGACCAGTCTCATGGGCTACTTCTACATCCAACCTTGCCTAACATAGCAACTCATCTAAGTGGCTCTTTTTAGTCACAACAATCAACAGCTGTGCATTTTTTACCTTGACCTTGCAGGTTAAATCCTTAATTTATTGCAAGGAATTGACTTGAGTCTTCACCACTTCAACGTTTTCTTGCTTTTTTTGGAGCTCTTCACAATCACCATAAGCCAACTCAGCCCTCCAATAAAAATGGTAGCCTATTTGGTTGACATACGACAAGAGAAAGTTTGGTCAAAAAATTCAAACATAGACCTAGACAAAATAATTAAAACTCAGTTAACCATATTCGCATGATATAGAAATGCCTTCAACACCTCCAATTGGTTCATCTCCAGTAGCTTTTTCTAGTCATACATGAACAATCCAGCCATCAGCACTTTTAAGGGACTCACTCCAACCTACCCCATTCCTAGCATGGACATCGTATTTTGAACTAAGATATCGGTCCCAAATCTTGGAGAAGAAAAATTGGGTAGCAAAAATAATTCACCATCTAGTAGGAGCCCGAAGAGAAAAGTTTCGCTAGCTCTCTCCTTTCTTTTCTTGGCTACAATCTTCTTTCAAGGAAGAACAATATAGTCGACAACGGGCTTATTTTATCATGGTACAGGGCTGTTTACCTCGATTGAGGTTGAACGAGTAAGAAAAGGTGTGGGTGTCGGTGCTTATTATTGTAGAGCACTTTGAGAGGCAACCTCCTGACAAGCATATGCCTGGCAACACTCTTACACGCTTTGTTGGCGTGCCATTGCTTGTTGACATGTGTAGTTCATTAATTCTTCCCGATCTAAATCAAACGCAAACAAACACATGTTCCTATTGACCAGAAACTTCAAAATAGAATATCAACACAAGCTAGCAAATGTATCTACCTAGTCAACCATTAGCTGGCAAACCCAACTAAGTAGGTGATAAACCTACCAGCACCAAGTTTCTCTTCTTGATGTACCCTGATGTTTTTATTTGGCCAAATTGAATTGGGTTCTGAATAAAGGTATTAGGTTATGTAGGATTCTCATTCCCAGGCATCTCACGTGTCCCCTTAGCCACCCCTTAGGGATATTAAACAAAGAAATAGCATTTTGTCCACGCTTGGCCATGTGAGGAAAATGAGATCACCAAGAACTTTCAATAAGGATGGGTTGTGAGATAATAAAAGCTCAACTTCTTAGTGTTACTCGACTTTCGAGATATCAAGATATGGTAGAGATTGCAAAAGTTTGTGAAAGATAGAGGTTGGTTCTATATCAACATTAGAACTACAAAGCTATACAGGGTTGAAAAATAATTTGGAAGCAATTGGGTAATGCAAACTTGAAGACTAGTTGAAGATCGACTATAAGCTGCAATTTTAGGAATCTAAGCCCATATTTAAGGGCATCCTCAAAAACAGCTATGAAACCAGTTGGAGATCGATGCATCCTAGAATTAAGCCCAAGAATAATTAACTTAAACTACTAAGGAACATGATACAACTGCTCAATCAATTCTAAATCTCTATCTTTGATCTTAGATCTTATTTCACTATAATGAATAGCAGTGAAAAGTTTACCCTAAGACACAAGAGGTCGACTCACCTCCCTAGATGGTCCAGCACTATCCCCACATTAGCCCTGGTCTCACTCAAGCTATTAGAAAAGCTAAAGCTATCACTTGAAGAATCACTAGTCCCATTAGATGAGTTATCTACCTTTATGGTCAAATTTGCATTCGACCTAGTCTCATTAGAATCAAACTCCCTATTGCTACCCTCCCCGAAAACTTTTAGCATATATTTACTATGGAATATTTGTTCAAAATAAAGAAGAATAAATCTATTCAAGATCAAGGGAAACTTATACAGATAGCAAGAATAGAGCAAAATTGACTACAAAAATAAGTGGTGAATTTAAGATCTCAACCTCTCAAATTGCTGTCGAAGTAAGAAATGAAAGATTTTTGCTGTGCTATTTATAAGCTTGAGTTAGTGGGTATGCTAATTGATTAATCTAACTGGCTACCAGGTAATTAAGATATAATCATCGATTCTGATTCCATACTACCCACCATAACTAACGCATTTAATGCATTGAAACCATAGTCAATTTTTTAAATTTAAAGATTATCAACATATTAAATCCCTGGTCAAACATATTCTAATATCTTAAGTCAGCTACCCCCTATTTCTTCTCATCGAACAAGTCGATTATGACTCAAAAGTACAAGGAGCTCATGATATAGGATAGCCCAATAGGCCCAATCCACTAAAACTCAACTAGGTAAAAGCTATGATATGGGACAACCCAATTGGCTATTAGGCCTATGCCATTAATAATTGACATGTGATCGACCAGGCCCAAGCACTAATTGGGCCATTCTACCAGCACGAGTATCGACACCTTGCTCGATCAACCAAAGTGTGGTCGATCAGCTTGAGAATGATCATTTAGCTCTCAACCAGGAAGATATTTGAATCCAATAGAGTTCCGTCGCCTCGACCAGAGTATGCACAAATGACTTGCAAACAGGGATACAACTCAAACCTAAGAGGTCGATAAGAGCAATTTTGAGCAACTCCACACCACTGATCACAAACACATTGAATATGTTGTAGCCACCTCTCTACATCATTAAATGCTTTAATAGGTGGTGTGCATCTGCATTAACGGTGCGTACCAACTTTTGTATCACTCTTTTATAGAACTAAAGTGGTATACGCCTCCATCATACAACTATACCCTATAGAACTGGAAAAGGCACCACCTAAAATAGTACACAGAAAGGAGAAAATCTAAAGGTATAAACAAAGGCATCATTGACATATCCATCTCTCCATAAAGGCTATAAATACCCCATTGCCACCATTTAGGAAGGTATGCTTTAGACCTATCAATGGATAGGATATTACCCTACCCAGGCCTATATCCTAAAATACCTAAAATAATAAGACCTTAATTTTACCCAATATAATAAAACCCTAACTCTACCCAAGACCCATTAGGTCTAGCTTGTTGGATTTAAGTTTTTAATGTATGGACTAATCTTTTCAATATATATTAGAAAAATTATTTTGAATACAATACAATAACATATTACCTAAATTTAATTGATGTATACATTTAATTTATCCATTAAATATAATTTATTAAATCTTTACATTTATTTCAAGTATTATCAAGATTTTCAAAAATTGAATGTATTAAGACCAAAACCAGCAGTTTTTAAAAATTTTCCAGTGCCGCTATATTTGACTCAAAGTATTAATGATTACTTATAATGCAACATGTATTTTTCCCCCTAATTTTACACACATATGAGGAGAAGACATTGTCCAAATTAATTGATCAATCCAAAGTAAAGAACAATATAACAAGTCCAGAATATAATCGCTAGCCCAGATTGAACACTATCATAGTATATAAACAAAAGTTAAGAAAAATTAATTTTTAATATTATTTTTTCATATAATATATTCAAACTAATCTATGTAAACAGTTAAAAATATATATTATTAAAAATATTAATATTTTTTAATTTTATATAAATTAGAATTAATAAATATTTTAATTTATATATATATATATATATTAAAAATTTATCATTATTGTACATTTAATTTTGATATATATTAAAAATCTATCATTATTGTACATTTAATTTTGGTATAAATAATTTTAGTCTAATAGTTTAAATTTGATTGTAAACTAATGGGTAATGTTTCGGTGTAGGTGCATGATTAATATAGGGTATAGACCCTACCCATACTTATTGCATAATTTTTAATAAGTATGGGTATGTGTATGATTTTTGGGGTCTAAATAGGGTATTACTCTACCCATTGACAAGCTTAGTATGCTCACTATCACTAAAAGTTTTCACTCTGCTGCTTTATCTTTTGGTAGTACTAACTTAATTGTTGGAGCGCCTTAACCAAGGCACTTCAGCTAGCCTAATGTATGTTGTTGGTTGCAGAACTTGACTCGATTCCACCTAGACACTCTGATCCAGCCTCCCTTCTAGTCGATTGCATTGGATTGAAGCCCAATTCATCACCAAGTAGATCATACCATCATCAACTAAGAATCAAAACTATACTTTCATTGCTGCCTGCGGTACATTCAAATTGCAATGGAGTTAAAATCCAAAATGGGGTTCCAACACTTCGAAGCAATAAAGAGAATTTTGTTCTAGGCATATTCTGATATGTCAAAGTTGAACACCAACTTCAACCGAGTTAAAACAATCTTAAGGCGATTCCAAATATGAATTATCACATTTTTCTTCCATTAAGGCATTGTAGTTCCATTTAAGCAATCGGATTCTCTATTGTCTTAAGGTTGGCTTATGTTAACCAGTGGGTTTAGGCTTGAAGATGGAATAAAAAATAGTTGAACATCCGTTTTGGGGAAGGCTCAAGAAAATGTTTGCTGTGTTGAACATTGAACAAGTTAAAATAGTTAGTGGAGAGGCATACTAATTAGGATATAAATAATTTTACTAGGATGCAGGTGCTTTTTATTTTTCATTGTATTCTTTTTTCGATGAGCAATTATTGCACTCGTTAGTCTCTAATACCTTACATTGATGATTGATTTAGTGTTGAGTTGTATGCATGGAGAGAGCTTGCATACAATTTTTTATTTGAAAAATGACCCATCTTTTAAGAGCTCAAATAAAGTAAGATCAGAGGAAGAAGCACTTTTAATGGATTTACGATTGGCCAATTGGTGAGTGAATTCTAATAATATTAATACTAGAATTATTGAGATTTGTCTTTAAATAACTATAAGATTGCCTTTGTCAATGATAGGCCGGGGGTGTGAGCACATCCCTTCATTGGGTCACCACATGCTTTACATTCATTCTTGCGGTTCTTTTGATGGGCTAAGAGAAAGATCCCAATAATGTAACTACCACGGAGAAAAAATTGAAACTAATTAATAGAAACAAGATAAAAAATTTGTTGTTTTTGTTTATATTACTCTGTTTTGTAAGTTGATATTTTGAAACAAATATGTAAATTTCTTTTGTAACAAGTTGTGCTTATCCATTCTTTTCCTAAGAAGGAAAAACTTGTAGCTTCATGATTACTTATTGAAGTTTATATTTTTTATTTTACTAATAAATTTTTGTTCTTTCTACAAATTCCTTCAATGTTGACCTCTAATGTTGAACGATTCGTAGCCTTATTAAAAGTGAAAAATGAAGAACTTAACTCATAGAAGCAAAGACATGTTTTTGTTAAAGAGCAACGGGCCTGCTATCCATGTTGGTGATAAGGAGAATGAGGATGAAGAAGGAAAGGAACAAGAAGATGGAAAAGATGTTGATTGCCAATGATGATGATGATGATGTTGGTAGTGAGACAACTATCTAGAGCCTAGAAGCTTCACCCCACTTGCACTACAACAAAATCACCATAATGATAGTGATGACGTGGTGTAGAGGGCTATTACAGTTCCCAAGCAGGTTTTGAGGCTGGTGATGCTTGTGTTGAGTGTTGTTGAGTTTGAAACTCCAGACAGTGCACCGAACTCGAAGAATGTTTATGATAGTGACTGTGATAGTATGGAGAAAAAGAAGAGGGAGAAAACGCTCCACAAGAGAAACAAGCAAAATGATGTATGATGTCACTGATTTTATTATTAGATGTGTAAGAACAAGAAATAAGAGAAGAAAAAAAAATACTAGAATAGATTTCGCATTGGACAATATGGGGAAAAAAAATAAATACGACAAATTGACTATTCAAAAGGGTTTAAAATTATTTCCCCATGCTGCCATGAAATGGGCCGTTCATTAATAAAAATCCAATTTTGAGGAATGAAAATCTCGAGAGTTAAAAACTATAAACCTTCATCCTAGTTAAAGTACATTGATATTCAAATAAATCTAGTTATATGTGGATTAATGAAATCTATAATAATAAGTCTGTTGATGTTTGGTTATTATTTTAAAACTACTTGTGAGTTATTGATATGCATCTCAAATTATAATTAGTTTAAATTCATTTGAAATCTTTCCCCGGATATGCAATTTTACATGGAATATAACATTAATTTTTTATTCTAATGAATAGACAATCTTGTATTGTGAGATTGAAGTGTCTTCCCAATTGATGCAGATGGAATACCCAAAAAAAAAGAGAGGCAAAAAAACAGAGAAAAAGAAAAGAAAAGAAAATTGACAATATGATGTATCATTATCACAATTATCAAACCGAATTTATATATTTGCAGCATATCCAAAGCAGCTACAGTCCTCATTGTGATATTATGGGAAGATCAATCATCTGAAAATTTTCCGACATTCAGCAAAAGGAAGCACTTATAAGTTTTCCCCTTGCACGGACATAATAAGTTCCATGCTAAAAGTGCTATTTCGGGATTTCAAAATGCCATAAGCTGATAGAGATTCTGCTAATATTAACAAGAATGGAGCTTATATACAGAATAGGGCTTCGATGAGCCCTAGATGGAAAGGGTTCTTGAACCCTTCTAAGCAATTAGAAGAGCGAACTAGACTAGAAATCGGGGTAAGAAACTATATAGTTGAAGGAGCAGATAATGATCTTTCTTTGTTTGCAGCAGACTGACCTGCCCACAGAGCGGTAAAGAGCCAGCCTAAGCCAAATAGTCAGTGCAACTTTCCGTATTTCAAGTCAGAATATGTGGTGTGGTTGAAGAGAGGGAGCCAATGCGTATGCTGTCAGACTTGGAACTACCGCTACGCGCCTTATCTGTACTTTATTAATGGGATAGGAATTCGTAGTGAGACGTTCTTTTCATAGATCCTTCGAGCGAGAAAGGTGCAGCGCCGGGGCGCCTCAAGGTCATCCGGAACATAAGTTATAGAGGTTAATCATCCCCAGAGAACACGACAATTTGGAACCAATAAACTCATTCTAAGAGAAATCTATATCTTCTGATCAAAAGTAAAGCTTTGACACTTGAACCTGCGAAAAGTAGAGGTTACTCCTGCATTTTTGCCCCATGTGCAAATGAAGGGATCAAATATAGTTCAAAGGTGTCAGATAGATGCCTTAGGAGCTAGAAAGGGAAGTAACATATATATCTTCATCCCCAACAAGATCAGTTAGTTCAGGAATTCAAAACTGGAGTACCACAGCACTGGTGAATACTCTACTCTCCAACATCTTTTCTACCTTGGAGCAGTTAAATGCCTAATCCCATTCTCTTTTAACCACCTTTCATCTGCGATCAAAGGATTTTTCCACTGTTTCTTTGCTGTTTTCAACAGTTTCAAGCCATCATTCACTTTTGGGAAAAAAGCTTCAGGTCTCAAGCACCAAAGTCCAAATACCCCTAACAGAATTCTGAAATCATTCCAAAACCTCTCAATTCCCCCATTGTGAAATTTCACATTGCCAATCAGTATATTATAGAAAATCAATTTATCTACCCCATTAGCCGAACTTCTCCACACCCTTGTAAAATTCATTTTGTACAACCCTTCTTTGAGTAGTGACAATTTTCCCTGTAGATAATCCATAGCATCTATGAACGATCAGGACGGTGTCAAGGCTTCTTCACTCTTCTCCTGCCATTGCTTTTTGTTCATTATATAATCTCAGCAATGCGCATCAAACCCCCTTAAGGCAACAGTGGATAACTTCTCAACCCATTCAGTTCTGAATTCTTCCAGCTTCTTGATTTCTACATGAAAATTACCATGCTCAGGTGCTTCCGAGGCATTGCTTGTAGCACCATGATCAATTGCTACTTCAAATTTACCAGATTGGCTCAATCCCATTTCCAGAAAAAAGACATCCTCACAAAATTCTTTTAAAGCAGATTCAATGTAGCGAGCAGCAGTAACAGAGTTTGCAATTTTAGTTAGGCCATTATCGTCTGTCAGTGCAGGTAGCCCCTCAGCTTCTTGACACCTTTGTCACAAGCAATCTAAAAACTTGTGTATTATAGGTGCACCAGTCAATTTGACAAGCCTTGACCTCAATGTGATATACTGGGCAGTGATCGGCAATGATCAATGACAGAAGAGAGACATCAAAGAACAGCACTTGATATCAAAGGAGATTTGTTGTCTTCGTGAACAGTCAGAAGAGAAAATTTCTGGTCTTTATTTATCCAATTTTTGTCATCTTCCATATGAGAGTTCAATTCAGAAAGCATATCGCTAAACTCAATTTCAGCCCACAAGTCAATGCAGTCAGGTCTATCACAAAATACAGTCAGTGAAAACATCTTTTGCATATGACCATCTTTCTGGAGGGAAGAAAGCAATCCTGAATGTGCTGCCGGCGACTGAACTTGCTTATCAAATGCAATCATCAAGTCTACAAGATGCAGCCAGGATATCCTCGCTTGTGTTTGGATCCCAGGATCACTCTCTTCTTCAAGCTGACTGACGTATGTGGGACATATTTCTTTTGCCAGGTGACAGGGAGGATACCATTGCTGAGATCCATTCTTCTCTACAACCATAACCAGATAGCATTGCTTCGTCAACAAGTGGTTGCAATAAATCATCCATACAGTCAACATAGCCTCAAGTGATCTTATATACAAGTGCGAAGAGCAACATCCTTATAACACTGACCCTCGAGTTGGCGAAATTTTCTTTTTCTCTGCAATTCTTGGAGACCACACAATGTAAGGGAACTTTCATAGTATTAGCATTTCAAGTCTCCTTGCATTGGGAACAGAGGATTGTGCACATCAGATGATCCTCTCATGTCCAGATTTGATGAACTTAGAGTTGACAGAGGTGGTGGCCACCCAATAGAAGAAAAAAGGGCCCAATGATCAGCAATAGCCTGAGGCCTTAAAATGGCCAAGACTCTGTCGATTCTATGATCAACAGTTAAAACAAGTCGACTCCACTGAGGATGTGTCTTTACAACCAAACTAAGCTCATCTTCTGTTAATGTAAGAGTCTGCATACCCTGCAAAGTAGACGAAAACAAAGAATGAAAATCTAATGCTAATAGATTCAATTTATTAGAACCCTTACCCACATAGAAGCTTGGATCTTTTTAATTTTTATTTAAGCATATATTTCAAAAACTCAATGTCAGCACCCTAACATCCTTGTGTTAATAATACTGATTACTGAATAAACTAGAACAAAAAAGGAGTTCTGTGTGCACCTTTATCAAATCTGCCAGTTAAAATAAGTCTTGGCACATCATTTACTTCAAATCACAATAATTTTCAAACAGGATATGGAACCTCTTAATGGGGACACAGAGTGTATTGGATAAGGCTAAATTAATTTTCCAATTAATCATGATTGCAAAATGCATGATGGTGTACTGGAAGGCTTATGCATTCCCAAAAAATCATGTTTGGTTAATGCATACAAACACTACTTTCTTCATTTCAATATTAGGATGTTATTAAGTTTTATCAATTCGGACAAGTCATTACCACCAGATATGAGTTTACAGAAAAACCTTCATTTATCTAAATACACTGATAGAATGATTAATTAAGAACTGACAGTTGACTTCAAATTTGAAGTTAATTTTGATCAGGTCTAGCAATTCAACTATTCAAAGGTAACTTAACGCAGGCATCCCCTTGAAGGGTACTCACTTCTAAACTTTTCGTTGATGGATTCTGCCTCAATGTTCTATTCATAGTGGAAGATATGACATCTTCAATATCACCAACATGTCAAGCTTCAATGCTGTCTCTGAGGGTAGTATACAGAGATTGGTTATGTAAACAAGTAACAAAAGCAAAACAAAGCAAAAAAGAGAATTTCCAGTACAAAAAGTTTGCATAAAAACAAAAAATATATCTATGCACATATAAATAAACTTTTTAGTCATACGACGTCTATACAACATTATTCAACTCCACGTGAAAGAGCATTTACAAATCTTTGTTTCTTTGGCTATTCTCAAACTAGATGTTGAATACCTCCAGAGTGGTCAGTCAACAAACTGGAAAAGAACTTCAAAAATAAATATGTCAATTGTTAAGAAAAGAAACATAGAGATTGAGATTCAATCATTCAGAGAATATATTTGTGTCTGTATGTATCCCACTATTTCACATTAAGTGTATAGATAATTTGTAGGTGACGAATTTGATCATAATTTTTTTTTCTCACCATTTTGAAGCTTATTTAAAATAAATAGGCAACAAGATAAAATGTTAAGAGATAAAAGGGACTGACAGAATAATCCAATATCTCAAACTATAATATTCTCCAATAGCTTGATTATTTCTATGTTATGCTGTTTGTCCCTCAAAAATTTAATCCGTCAAGCTTATTTAAACCAAGAAAAATAGATAAAGTGTTCATCCTTCCAGAAATTCTAAGGCAGACTCCATATGCAAAACGATTAAACTACCATTTCCACTAGATTGCAACATTAAAACTATGAAACTTATAAAAATTTCTTCGAAACAATTAAACCACCATTTCCACCAGATTGCAATTCCATTAATCAACAATTAAAATTTATAAACAATTAAACCACCATTTCCACCATTGATCAACATCTGAATTCCAATGCAAATGCAAAAGGAATATCCCTAACACATAAATAATACCTCAATTAACATTTTAAAAGTTCCACTTCCATACAAATCAAATGGAATAATAATAAATAGTTAAATACAACCAAACACTTGTAAACAGGAGGGGAAAAAAGGTTAAAAAACTAACCTGCATAATTTCTCACAATTTCTGCTTTGGCCACTTCCTTGGTCAATGCATGTAATTCCTCCCCCATCCCCCAACTTGATCCTCCATCTACATGCAAAAAAACAAGTACACAGAAAAGTCCAATAAAAATCAAACAAAAATCAAAATTCAAAAATCAAAGGCTTGTTTGTTTGTAAATTGTCAAAATCTTTTTCAACTTCCAAAAAGAAAACAAACAACTCATCCAATCTCACCATCCAAAATACACTCAAAAAGACCCAAAATACTCTTACAGTTCATTTCCTATCAATTTTCCAATGTCTAATCCTCTCATTTTGTCCTCATACCCAATTTATATATACGCATATATAAATAATTTTAAAATATTAGTTTTATCCTACCAACCCAATAAAAAAATTATTGACGTGACATCTTGTCTCATTCCAAAATACAAACAAACAAAGGCTATGTTTGGTTACATTTTTTAAAAATAATTTTATTTTGGGAGAATGTAACCAAATATGTGCTTTTCTTTTATCCCAAAATGAACTTCTAAAATATCCAAATTGTTCTTACAATTTAATTGACAAATGACCAAAAATTATATATATTTTACATTAAAATCAATACCAATCATATGTACATATATTTAAATATAACAATATTTTATTACTATATTATAATTAAAAATATTATTAAAATTCATTTACAAATTCAAAATTTAATAAAACAGGCTTTAATTTTACTACTGTATTAGAATTTATTTCCTCCAAAAATATAAATAAATATATCAAATTTTTTCAAAATAATTTTCTTATTATTTTCAAATTATAAATAAACATACATCATATTTTTTAATACAAATTTCATATTATCCAACCATACTCCCAAAATTCATTCTATCAAAACATATAATTTATAAACAAAAATTACCAAATAAATTTCTCCTAACTCATACCTCACCTACCACCCAAAAATAAATAACTATCGTATTCCCAAACTCCATTTCCCAAAGAACATTTTGCCAAGATATTTTAGCAAAATGCTCCAATTCATAAGCAAACTAGCCCCAAAAATTCCTAAAATTAGAAGTACCGGACGGAGGGTGAGTGGAGGAACAGCAGAGGTCATCCAACTAAGCATGGACATTGGAGAAGAGTGACCGGACCAGATTAAAGTGGAATGAGTGCTGAATCAAGTGAGATTGGAGCTCTTCGTGGAGTTCAGAAAGTGTCCGATCAATGGCACCGAATAGGTTTTGCAGATCCAAGAGTAAAGTTGGGGCTCCATAAAGGTCTTCTCTAGAGCTTAGGTTTGAGAAAGTAGAGGGCGTGTGAAGAGAGTGACGCGTACGGTGGTATGGGTGCCACTCGATCCTCCATAGGTTGGGTCATCCCTCCAACGGTTGGAATGAATAAAGAATCGGATGGAGGAGAAAGAAACGTAAGGGGGTTTTGTCTTATTGCAGTTTGGTCCCAAATTTAATCAGTAATTGCAGAAAATAGGGGCAAAAGATTAATTTGGGATTTTCCAAAGAGACATAATACATTTAACAAAAGCGCTGATTTGCCACTTCAAATGGAAAAAGCATACATTATACTATTGGATAAATTGCACTTTACTCCCTAAACTCTAATTTTGTACCACTTTATCTTTTTCTACTTTCAACCGCATTATTTTACCCTTCTCTACTCTAAAAATGCTTTAATTAAGGAACGATGTTAACTACACAACTTCTACTTTTTGCTGCCACTAAAACTTGCGATCATAATTACAAAAAGTCCAAAATTAAAAATTCTTGATTTGACAAGCTCATTTATCAGTTCAACACCTGTTAAAAGCTTTTTTTTCTCTATATTCTTCCCAAATTGAAACCTCATTCTAAACCCCAGATCAACAACTATTCTTTCAAATTATGTATCAAAGAGGACTGATTGCATAAGCTGCACTACAAAGAACAACCACATCTAACTCTATGATACTCGACAGATTTTCCATTCTTCATCCATTTAATCCATAAAACGGTAACCTCATCTATTGACCTATTAAGGACATTTTATTGAAGTGGTATGCATGGACACCACAAAGAAATATTAGTAACAAAAGATTAAATAAAAATTTGAAAAATTGTTACTAATGGCATTTAGTGATAATAACTTTATTTGTCACTAATAATAAATATTAAGTGATAATAAACTTTATTTTATTACAAAATGGCTTAATAGTGACTAGGACTTTGTTTTAAGCTATCACAATTGTCTTAAGTTGTTACTATTGATGTAGCCTTTTTTTTGTTTTTTTGGAGCTAAATCATTCTTCTTCAACATTTTCTCGATGTTGTGCAATTTCGAGAGTCTTGAAGTTCTCCTTTCCTTATGGGTGGGAGATACATTTGTTTGTATGTTTGTTAAATGCAAGGGCAATTTCATAATTTCAACTATGCAATTAACAAAGTTTGAAACATTTCTTGATAGATTTGTCTAGCCCTTAATAGAATTCCTCAATCAAATTATTTTTAAGATTAAAAGAGTATAAAGTAATGAAATTAAAAGTGAAAGTAGGTAAAGTGTTACCAGACCAAAGTGCAAGGGTGTAAAGTGGAATATACCCTTCAATAGTCATTGATAAACATGAATGTAATACAATTCACGCAAAAGACAAAGATAAAGAAAGATGCATCAAAAAGACATATAAGCTTGCAGTGTCCTGAAGCAATTAATAAAAAAATATACAATTGAAAAACCAAAGCCGAACAGATAGACCTAAACTTACATACAAACGAAGAAATGCAATGGAAAAAAACACACACACACACACACACACAAAAAGAAGAAGGAAACAACTAGGTTGTCGGTGTAAATGTCCTAGAAATGTATCATAATGCTTCTATTTCTTTATCTCATACTTCTAACCAAGTATCCTATAAGAAATCTTAGCGGTTGAAGAGCTAGAAATGTGACAATGGTTTCATTGTCTTTGAGCTCAAACAAAGAATGGTTTTTCCCCATAATGATAAAATATAGCGTCCCAAACTTGAATTAAAAGATCAACAAAATAAAATGGCATCACCTTACTAATGGAAAGACATGAGATTTTGCATGTGCTTCTTTTTCTTGCTATACTGCAGAAAGTCTTTAAAAAATTAGAGAACAATTTGGCCATCAACATGTATAAGCTATTGTACCAATGAGACTATGGTGTGTGTGCATGTTTTTGTGTATATAAACACCAAAGTTAGGGTTGTGAAATTGGGGAGCTTTTATTTGAGTTGGGGAGGGTGAGCCCAAATTTTCGTTGACTTGGGCTTCTTAGTAGTTCCATTCCATGGAAAGGACAAAACTAACTACAGTTAAGATGTAAAAAGTACTGGAGGATGAATGTTTACTCATTTAAGCACAATAGTCTACATGTGACATCATGTTTTTTTAATTTAAATTTCATGGAGTATTTTATTTAGTATTCTATTAAAATAAATTTTAGTACCAACATTAAAGCCAATATCATCTAGAACATTAAACACAATCCAAGTATAATTCAGAACATAAAATGCAATATATATCAATCAAATATTCACAAATAATCCAAAAGGCAATCTAACATATAATTCACAACATAATACTAAGAGAATTGCCTTATTCAATCTGAAAAATTGTGCAAAATTCCAAAATCCGCAACATTAAAATAAGAACAATATTAAAATTATAAAAAATTTAGAAAAGGATAGAAAAACAAAAAGTAAACAAATAAAAAAATTTCTGGCCGGCAGAGGCCAACAGCTGTCGCTGACCTCCCGTCGGGGAGGCCCAACATTTCAGGAAAATAAATAAAAAAAAGAAAGGAAGTTTACCGTTGAGCTCAAATGGCGGCAGAGAAAACGAGGGGCCCCGGGGCAGCCGTAATCTGTGGAGTTAATTGTTTATTCCCACCTTATAGCCACCATCATTTTTTCTAAATTTCCTTTTTTCCTTTTTTTATTTAAATAAAATTTTAATTTTACTATTTACATTTTAAATTCAGACTTAAAATTTGAATTGCATTTAAATTTTAAATTAAAAATTTAGTCATAAAACTAGTTTATTGTGTAAAATTTAAAAATTTAGATTTTGATAATTAATGATTTTTGCATATTATATTTAATAGAATCTCAAGAAAAATTGATTTTATTGTGGATTCTTCAATATTGATCATTCTATTTTTGGATATTTAAATACTAATAATATAAATCAACATCAATACTCTCTCTTTTATCAAATTTTAAGAGTTTGGGATTTATGTTTTTTATATAATTTTTTTGTCAAATTTTATTAGTTTTTTGAAATAATAATACTACATAATAAAATTATGAATTGATATATTTTATATCATATATCAAATTATAAAAAAATATAATTAAAAATATATTTAAAAATTATTATTTTGGAAGGATGGAAAATTAACAATGAGAGAAAAGTTTATGCCATCTCAAGTTTGTTTACAGGTCCAAAAGCAACAACCAAGAGACAAAGCATCTAATACACGAATGAGACTTCTAATCCTAATAGCGATATGGGATGAAAAATAATGGAACGAAATGAGGGATAAGGTTAACGATTAGAATAATTTTGTATCTTTTAAATTATATTTATTTTGTGGGATAAGATGAATAATAAAAGTGAATAATCATATTTTTCATTTATTTGGATAGATGATAATATTGGAATAAATTTGAAAATGACTAAAATATCTTGTAATAAAAAAAAATGAAAATAGATATTCATTGTTAATTGGGAATATGATAGGCAAAGAATATTGAGATTGGACTGGTTGAAACTTTTCAAACTTCATAGTCACCATGTCTAGATTCAATAAATATGATTTTAGCTGTTATGTTGATGTTAGGGTACGTTGTATAATAGTATTCAAGAACCTATATGGTTCAAATTTTACCTTTCATTTAGATGTGTTTGTGGATATAATAGTTTATATTGCTCGCCTTAATAACAAACATACTACTACTTTGAGTAGTAATTATTAAACTACTTTCTCATGTTTGATAAGTGATGTACTACCAAAGCGAGGACAATTATAAAGAACAATGTATGCTTCTTTGATCAATTCGTCCCTCATTGCTTATGACGTTGTGGTTCCAAGTAAAAAATTGAAATTGTCTTATTGACGTCGTAGTTAGAAATTTTTTAAAGATGCAACATTGTTTAATCAATTTATTTATATATAATGATAGTATTGGATATTTGGCGTCACAGCCACATACATGTACAAGTTGTGGTCATATTGGTGAGGAACAAGTTATTCAAGAATAAATGAAAAATTCTTCTCAGTTAGGAATAAATTGTTAAGTATTAGGTTGTAAATAAAGGTATTACCACACTCAATATCAACTAAAAAGCCACGTTCACACTAATTTTGGCGGCAAAAATTTGTTCCAATATCAAATAACAGCAACATACCACTGCACTATTTTAATTTAAAGATGGAATTTTTCAACTATACCCCATTTATCTACACAATTCCTTGTTCAATGCCCACCATCAACGAGCTTTCAACTTTCTTTAAAAATAGATATTGCATAGTGAGAAGACGAGAAGAGGTTAGATGCTTCGAAAGTTTTCGCCCAAAAATGGCAAATCATATTCTTCCGAATGAAACGGTCTTTAATGTTTGGAACTTGGTTTTGGTTAGGCGTGTATTGGTGATGTGCTCTTGTAGAACCAACAAGAACGAAAAATTTTAGCACAAGAATGAATCTGTAAAATTGTGCGAATGAAAATAAAGACAAAGACAACAATATGCATTCCCATCCCAAATAACCCAATTTGTGAGATTTTATTGTCACAACCCATTTGTTGGATTTCTCATCGTAGAATATACATTAACAGTGCGGGCCCAAATTTTTCCTATTGGGCTACTATCTCAAAAGGCAGACAATTGATGGTAAGAAATGATGGCCTTAATCCAACTCTATCACAAAAAGCAAACAGGGGTTTAGGGTAAAATGTTGCGCTCGCATGTTAGGATTATTATTTCCCAGGATTATGTTGGTTATCATTTTAAAATACTTGTGGAGTTATTATTAGGCCTAATGTTTAATCACAGACATATCATATTCATTTTTTGAGAGTGGACAAGTTAATGTATAATTAACAAGAGAGAAACAAAAAATCAACCTATTGCAAATTTTTTGGTGTATTGTGAAGCCATAAGAATGCAGAGCTATCGGTCAAACAGAAGTATACCTTAAATTTCAGCCAAACAGTCAAAAAGCTACTGCATCTGAGAGTTTGTTCTACAATGACAATTCAGAGTTGCTGCTAAGATACAACACTTAATCACATAGCTCATTTGGCCATATTCCGGCTTCAGTGTAACCATCTTCAGTAGCACATGCTCTGAACATGCCGGTTGTATTAAATGGCATTGTAACTTCTCCTGTAGCAGAAACGGCAATCAAACCTGCAGTGCACATTGGCGCAGACTCCTCTATAATGTAGGTTGCTGCTTCTTTGAGAGAAAGCCCTTTATACTCCATAAGAGCAGCCACGTCTCTTGCAACTGTAGCACAAATTATAGATTCACCTTTGCCAGTAGTAGACACAGCACACAAACCATTGGCATATGTTCCTGCTCCAATTATGGGCGTATCACCAATTCTTCCCACCATCTTGTTGACAAATCCGCCAGTGGACGTAGCAACAGCTAAGTTTCCATAGCCATCAACTGCCACACATCCAACTGTTCCAATTTGACTATCATCTTTAGTAAGAGATGCTTCCTCTCCAACTTTTTGAATTGGTTGTGTAAAATCAATCTAGAGAGAAACATCAAATTATACCATCAACAGCCATTTTAGCATCAATGAGTTGGGCCAGGCTTTCAGAGCATCAAAGTGTCCTAAATGTTTGCTTACATTGTTCACTAGCAAGGACGATTCATGAGAATAGGCAAGATATCAAACACTGTTAGTTCTTTAATGTACTGGGTCATGTGCATAATTATGAAGAATTCTCTTATTTGCTGAATTCCATGAACCACTGGTGCAAACAAGAAACAGCTCAACTGGAATATTTTCAGGAAAGTGCAGGTCCTTGCTACATAAAGTCCAATCTGCTCTTAAACCATCCCTCTGGAAAACGATTCTACATATGCGGAACAAATATGGTCTTCTCCAAATAATTCAAACATTCTCTAATTTGCAGAATTTTCTGGAATGAATAAAAGGTAACTTTGCTAGCTCTAGTACATTTAGTTGGTTCAGGATTGATTGTATAGTAGATTTAGACAGCATCATACAAAGGAATAGTTCAATTTGCATGTTAACATGAATGTATTTGTCATATCCCAGCACACAGACCCATCATTCATATCTATGCTTTTTAGGTCCAGAAATAGGATATCTGTACGTGTCTGTAGCTAGTACTTTGTTCAGTGTTCTGAAAATTTGGCACAACTGTTTTTGTAGTTTTTTTTTGGTCCATCATATTTGCAAACCATTTTTGTTTCAAGAAAAAAACATAAAGAAGTGTATTAAACAAACATTTTTAGCCATCATTTCAAGAATTTTACAGTAAAAAACACAAGAACAAGAAACAAATGGGTTGTAAGTGGTGCCTATGGGTTTGGCCATTTCAGAAAATTAGAGAAAGACGAAATACATTGTCAAAAAGCTAATACAATTGGAAATGGATTGTGAAAAGGCTAATACAATTTTAGCTAAGTCAAAAACTTTAAAATCAACTTCCCAAGATGCAGTGGGAGGCAATTATGGTTAAAGTAAATTGGCAAAGGGTAAAAAAGAAAGAATTAAGAAAGGAACATACCTGAACTCTGTTAGCTTCTTTTGCTTGTTTTAGTCTCTCAATGTTTTCAGGAGTTATAAAATGGCTAGAATCTACAGTTTCAATGCCCTTCACAAGAAAAAGACTAATTAGAATATGGAGAGGGGGAAGCAGCATCAAACATACAATGATTACAATTGGCAGATAAATTCAAATTGTGCAATATGCAGAACAATTTAAAATGATATTAATAAACTCCCTAGGGTGGAAGTCAATTGTCTAAATACGTATGAAATATTTAAAATGATATTATAAACTCCTAAGGGTGGTTAGAATACATATTGGTTTTGCTTTTAGGCTCATTTGCTAGTCAATCTAGTAAACATATGGCAGAATTGGCCCGAATTATACTTTGCAAGAAGCACACACTTGAGAACAGTACATGAAGTAAAAGCATAAGGCCGAGGAGCATCACACAGAGCAAAAGTAAAAGAGAATCAAGGTCACATAATAAATTAAGTAAACTTTGATTCAGGGTTGAGTAGGGTGACTTAAAAATTTCACAAGTGTTGAATGCAAAAGATACCTATTAAAAGTGAGGAAATTGCTGACAGTCTAGACAAGATCACTATTATAGGTTCAAACTGAAAAGCTAGTTATCCCTATATAGCATTGACGATTTTCCATGTAAAGAGCACTGCAAATAAGAAGATGAGTTGCAGAAACAAGAACACATGACCAATTAGCACATGAGGCTCCTTGACAATATCATCACTTCCTCTAAAGGCATCTAGATCAACACATTAAAAATTAATATAAAAAGAAAGATAACAAATTTTTCACTGATAAATGGTCTACCAGATGAAACCACAGTGACGCAGAGACTACCAGAAAAGGGCAAAAGTTCACTTACACTAGTCATACACAATATTTAAGACCATTATTCTAATAGTGGAACATAATGTGCTCAGTATAAAGTAATTTTAAACTAAGTGCACCTAGTTATGAGCAAAAAGCCAAAATATCAAAATAAAGTACGCTCTGAACCTTTATTCCAGAAAATAGAAAGAATGAAAAGTAATTAAAAGAACAACATAGCAAAATCATATCTTACTTGTTCCCTTGCAAATGCCTCTGCCCCATCAAATCCAAGATAGATATGAGAAGTTTTCTCCATAACTAGCCTTGCTAGAGATATGTGGTTTTTAACTGTAGTAAGGCCGGAAACAGCTCCACATTTCTTCGTATTTCCATCCATGATACAAGCTTCCATCTCAACAGTGCCATTGGTGGTCAAGACTGAGCCTTTACCAGCATTAAAATGTGGATTGTCTTCAAGTTCACGAACCTGAATATTTCGACTTAAGTGGATCAATATTAAAAATACAAAACATTTCTCAATTTTTTTATATAAAAATATAAAAAAAAAAGAAAAAAAGAAAATCATAGGCTGCATCTATCGCCAGATCAATCAACCTTCGAGTTTCCCTTATTTCTACAGTGTGAAAAAATTAAGCCAAATCTTTCAACTCAATATAACATTGAAAGACAAAATCCATGCAAGACTAGGAGGGTGTTTGGCTAACTTATTTAAAAGATCTTATAAGCTCTTACGTTTATAAGATATTTTTGAAACTTATAAGATATTAAATTTTTTTTGAAAAATAAGTTCTCAAAGTATTTGAATAAAATAATATTTTAGAACTTATAAAATGTCAATAATGGCAATTTTGTAATTAATATGATCAAAATTAACCTAGCATGTAAATTAGAAATTTCTTATTTCTTAGAGAAAAACTTATAAGCTACTAACTTCGTATTTTACAAATTTATAAGCTCTATTTAAAAAATTTTTAACAAATACCTTTTGCCATTTTAGAAGTACTCAAATATTTTATAAGATGTTTTGAGGAGCTCGTAAGCTCACCCAAACACCATATAATTCGATGTTCCGATCTGAATTTTTTCTATAATTATTATCTCTATTCTTATAGATTTAGGTACGGACCACTTGGAGTGCACATTACCAAAATATAAACAGAAACAAGTAGCATAAACACGCAGTTTCAGTAAACCTACACGCTTCAAATCCAGCACCAATTTCACATTCTTACAAAACAACAGACGCTTATTTAGTAAATAATTAGCATATAAAAGCTAAAGTTGCACAGTATGATAAGGTTATGTGCAATAACAACAGAAAAATAGCCATCACGCAAGTTCCTATTTTGCATCACTTTACCAGGAAGCTAAACAAGGGAGATTCTAGTGCAACATGGAACTGTAGGAATTTATATACATACATACACACACATGTATGTATAATAGACAAGTTGAATTCATAAGTACGTACAACGAGTTCAACGACGTCCAGCGGTGATCGACCAGCTTTAATAGCATCGACGCCGATCTGGAGACAGTGGAGGAGGGCAGCTTCTCGGGGCTGCCGGCGTTCCGGCGGCATCGAACGTGGAATGTCACCAGCGCCGCCGTGCAGTGCTATTGCCCAACCCATCGCCCGCACCAGCTACCACCGCAGCCTCTCTGCTTGTGTACGTGAATCGAATCAGTGGGTCCTCGTGAACTGGAGTTTGTATGTCAGGGAGATTTCTGTACTGGTGTTTGCTGCTTCTCTGATTGCAGGGGAAAGTAGAAAACTAAGACAACAATTTTTAACCTTAGCAGTTTGGACATAAGCCAGCTTTATTCGCCCTTAGGACTTATGCCAGCTTTATTGGCTTCTTTAAATAATAATATCCCACCCATGTCGCTTCTACTTATGCGGCTTTGGAATTTGTTGGAATTTGTTGCGCGTGTTTTGTGATATATATATATATATATATATTTTATATTTTAAAATGATTAGTGATTATTTATAGAATAAATTTTTATGTATGTTTGAGCATTTTTGTATTGTAAAGGAATATTGGTTGTTGTAAATATCGAAATCAATTTAAGATTAGTCGACTAATGAGGAAATTTAAAATTATTTTCTTGACATGTACAAATAGGAAGAGTGGGAGATATATATACATATTTGTCTTATTTTTATAAATAATAATTTTAATTTTTTGAATTAAAATAATAATTTTGAATTTAACAAATTAAGTCTTCAAAGAAAAACATTTTCTTAATTTTTAGAGATATATCAATTATATATGTAGCGACAGTTTCAATTTTTAAAATTGAGTGAACTGAACAAAAAGATTAGATTTTTCAATATTCAAAAGTTAATTTTGTAAAAAGTTTTACTATTGATTAATGAATATAATCAAAAAAATTAATGTTAAAATTGAATATCGATAAATGAAAAGTTTGTTATGCCAAGAAGTTCAACAATAATTTCTTTTAGAAAAAGGTAAAAGTTAATCGTTGATTTTTTTAACTAAAAAGTAGATGAAATGGGTTTGTTGGACTTAAAATTAATCTAATTAATTTTCGGGTAGAAAATTTATCTTAAGGATATTTTAATAATTATTTCCTATCTTTTGTTGGTCCATTTTTCTAGGACATTACAAAAAGAGTTTTATTTCAAAAATTTCTTAGTCAAATTATCCAGCAATTAAAAAAAAATGATAGTAATTATTGCATGCTGGCAAACTTACAAAAACTTGCACAAAATTTTCTGCTGCATTTGGAAATATTTTTGTAGAATGAGTTCATCTTTTCCAGGAAAAAATTGCTCTCGGATATTTTATCAAATATTATCTAAAAAATTCCAAAAAATAAAATTCTTTTCAAACTCAATGCATTACTCTTCATTTTTCAAACATTTTTTGAAGCTTAGATCACATTTGTACTATTTATTTTGTATTTGAAGGCAAACAAATTAAAATATATTTTCTGAAAATAAAATATTAAATCAATCTATCAACTCAATTAATCAAATAATAATAGAACTTATTTATAAGAATCAAATCATACAACTTATTTATCAAAAGAGATTTTAATTAAAGAAATGTTCTCCAAAACATTTACAAAAGGTATTTCACCAAACGAAAATGAAAATGATCAAATATGGTGTTCACTTTAATTTTCCAATTTAATCTAAAATTTGTTCCGAGATAAATTAAATTAAATTAAATTGCATTAGTTGAAAATTGTAACTAGTCATAATAGTCACAATTAGGGTTATAAATGGATATTTGAAAATTTATTTACTGTGTGCATTCGTATCCGTTTCTACGGAATTTATCCGTATCCATTTAAAGTGGATATTATCCGTATTCAATTAGTACGTATCCGATTTGTTTAATTAATATCCGCTTTGAATATATATTTGTTAAATAATATATTATTTATATTTTTTAATAAAAATCTCATAATCCATGTATGTTTATATAAATTATTATTGAAGAATTGGGAAGGCAAAAAAATTTTAAAAATTATTGTAGTATAGAAAAAAAATTGAAGAATAAAGTTAATCAACATAATTATTGTGGGTTGACTTTATAATTAATATACTTAAATGTCATTATTGTTATTAATAAATATTAATAATTAATTATAAAATTAATTATTAATTAGAAATTATGCTAGTTGTTTGATTATCTTTTTTTTATAATAAAATTATATAATTCCTTCTATTAATTAAAGTATATATATATATATTTATTATAGATTTATATATTCATGTATTTAGATATTCATAAAAGATTGTCACAATTGTGAAAGATACAACAAAGTTCGAACGAGAAGAAACTCTGCCTGCATGTACTGTTTATTATAATCTTCTACGTTGTTTAAATTTTTCAGTGCAGCTCTAATGGTACAGGAATGTTGGACAGAACAAAGTTCTTCTAGGAATTGGTGGTGGACATTATGTGCCACAGCATATGGATATAGTTCTGCAAGTTGCAAATATTACCATTTATTAAGGTGATTTAATATGTAATTTTGAGGGACACCGGCAAATCAGTGGATATTAGAATTGTGCTCGGCACATCAATGCTCTAAGTCTGCGGTTGTGGATCTTTAAAGCATTGTGGCTTTTCCTTCATTTGAAACAGGAAATTTAAGAAAATTCAGTAAATAAAAAATGTCTTCTTCACATTAAAATAATTTTTGAAATTCTCTGTCTCATCACACTCTCTGATCGTGGAAAAGTGAATTTTTAAGTTGTCAAAGTTTAGTATTCATCTAAAACTTATATTTTATTTTGGAAAGAGGGTGTTTGGGTAGGCTACCTTCTCTTTGGATATTCATTGTCGATGAAAGATCCTAGGCAATTAAAGGCCCAGGAAAATACGAAAGGAGTTGGTGGAACCTAGAAAAAAGCAACCAAAGTTTCATTTGAGACTATAAAAGAAGCTTTTCGAGTGGGAAATGTTTTGGCACATCTTGATCACAAATAAGTATGCTTTTTTTAGCATTTGATGTTTTCAAACTAAACCTAAAATATAAATCATGCATTGTTCCTTTTGTATGACTAATTGGCTAAGAGTGTGAATTATTTGGCTATAGAAAAATAATTACATTGCTATGTCTTACAAAAGCTATGAGTTATGGTTCATATGTAGGCCAGCATATAAACATATAATTTCTCATAGCAAGTCTCTTTTTTGGGCTAGTGAAGCGCAGAGTCACGATCTCACTAATGACTTATACAAATAACTAATGGTTATTGGTGATATTGAGTGTTGGTCTGTTTTCACACTTGCTAAATCTATTGATGGTGTTGAGAATAATGAGTAAACTATCTGATGATTGTAAGATCAGTTTGATGGTGTATTGGGCCCTAGCCTAATGTGATTGACCAGAATAGTAGTTTGAAAGGAATGTTTAGGTGTAGTTGAGTCAAGTCCTGCAACTAATAACAAACATCAGGTTTGCCAAGGAGCCTTCAGTGAAGGCACTGCGATGCTCAAGGCAATACTTAATTAACTAGAAAAGAGAGTGGTAGAATGAGGGCTTAGATGATAATGAACATACCTTGCTGAAACAAGGCAATGGAGTATTTATAGTCTTTCTTGAGAGGTTAAGATGTCTATGTTGTCTTTGCTTGTGCAGAGAGGGTCTTCGTCTTTACTTGAGGACCTTTAGGCCTTTTTCCTTTTGTAAACTTCTCTAGGAAGTGTCTTTTCCTATTCTTTAGGAGATGGTGGTACAATGGAGGCATACCTGTTCTGGTTTTGCAGAATGTTGGTAAAGTGGAGGCGCACACCATTAATGTGAAGGCACACCGTTTGTCTGAGCATTTGATGCGGTAGAGTGGTGGTTATAATGCATTTAATGTAACTACGACTGGTGCCGTGGGATTGCTCTAAGTTGCTTTGATTAACCTCCTAGGGTTGAGATGATTCCTTGTTTGCAATTCATCTACCCACACTCTGGTCGAGATGCAAGCTATTTATCCACACTTTGGTTAAGATAATGGAACTCTTTAGGATTCGAAGGTCTTTTTGGTTGAGGGTTGAATGGTCATTCTCAAGCAGATTGACTACACTTTAGTTGATCGAAAAGGTGTTGGTAATCATGCTGGCAAAAAGCTCTAATGAGGATTTGGCCTTGTTCAATCACCTAGTCGATTGCCAGTGGGCTGGCCTGTTAGGCTATCTCTTATCATATCATGTTGTTTGCTTGGTCAACTATTAGTGAGTTAGGCTTTTTGGGTTATCCCATTTCATAGTCCCCTTAACTTCTAAGCCTTGATAAAGATGTTCGATGAGAAGAAATGGCGAGTAGGTGACTTGAAAAATTGGAAAATGTTCGACTAGGGATTCAATGTGCTGATAATCTTTAAATTTCAAAATTTGACCAGGGTTTTAGCTCATTTAATGCGTCTGTTGCATTGGGCAGTGCGGTTCTTAAACTAGCGATTATATAATTAATAGTCGGTAGCTGGTCATTTTAACCTGTTAAGTTACCCACTGCCTGGTGCCTATAAATAGCATGATGAAAATTTTTCATGTACACTCTTACAATAATTTGAGAGGTTGAGCTTTGTAAAGTTTTATTGTTTCTTTCCAAGAATTGTGAATGTTCTTGTTCTTTGTAAGTTCCTTTTACTCCTGTCTAGTTTAATATCTCTTACTTTCTGCCTATTGTTAATAGGAAAAGATGTTGAGGATTTTTAGGGAGAATAGTGATAGGGAAAGTGATTCAATAGATACTTGGTTAGACGTGGATTCAACCAAAATAGTAGATAACTCAACTAGTGAGACTAACGGGTCTTCTAGTGGTAGTTCAAGCACTTCTAATAGTTTAAGTGACAGTTGAGTTGATGCTGGGGTAGGGGCAAGGGCAGGGGTAAGGGCAGGGCCAAGTTGATCTCTTGTGTCTTGCGGTAGGCTATTCACCCTTAACTACTATAACAAAATTATATTTTATATGAAAGATTGGGATCTTGAGTTGATTAGGAACTTGTACTCTATTCCTCTAAAGTTAGAGTTAATCATTTCTGGGCCTAATGCTAGGATGCGTTGACCTACGATTGGTTGTGTGGCTGTCTTTAAGGATGCTCTCAAGTGTGGGCTTAGGTTCCCAATAGTGTAGCCTATAGCTGGCTTCCTAACTGGCTTTCAAGTTTGCATCACTTAGTTGCTCTCAAATTATTTTTTGACCTTGTATATTTTTTATGTTGATACACAACCAACCTCCATCTTTTACAAAGTTTAGCAATCTCTTAGAGGTCCTAATGTTCTGAAAGTTAGGCAGCAATAAGGAGTTGGGCTTTTATTATTTCATAGCTCGCCTTCGTCGAAAGTTCTTAGTGGCGCCCTCCTCTTCACATGGCCAAGAATAGAAATAATGTTACTTTTTTGTTTGAGCTCTAGGTAAGGTTGGGTTTAATATACCTAGGGGGTAACTTAGGGGAGGGGTCAAGATGCTTGAGATTGAGAACCCTATTTGGTATAATATATTCATTTAAGACTTAGTCAAATTTAGATAAATAGAGGCATCAGGTTACATCGAGGAGAGAAATCTGGTGCTAGTAGGCTTATTGCTTGCTTAGTTAGATTTGCCAGCTAACGATTGATTAGGTAGATACCATTGTAGATTTTTATTGTCTTTTAATTTTTATTCTTTTTGGTCGATAATGAGGCATTTATTTATTTTTTATTCCAAATCAAGCAAAAATCACGAATTGCACCTATCAACATGCTATGGCACATCAATAGAAGGTGCAAGAGCATCGACAAGTAGTTGCTCACCAGGAGGCTTCTTCACAAACTGTTTTGCAATAACACATGCCATCACTTGTACTTTTTGTTGCTCTACCAGCTTTGATTGAGGCCAGCATTTTTGTGGATTTCAGTAGTCAACTCGGGAGCTCCTTTGTTGAAAAGAACAGCTGCTAAGAAAAGAAAAAAAAAGATTGGTAAGGCTTTACTCTTTGGTCGTCAACCAAACAACAAGTTATTACCTCTACTTACTTTTCATAGTCTAAGTTTTAGAATTGACATTGAGGTCCAAAACTCGACATCCTTGCTGGGGGTAAAATCAATTGGAGTAGGCCTCCTAAAAGTTCTAATGACTGGGCTATTTATGTTTGAATTACTCGAGATGGGGCAGCTGAGAGCCTTGAAATCATTCATGTGTCATGCAAATATGTTAAGTTTTCAATAGAGTCTTGCTAGCTTTGAAAACTGATTGTTTGCACTTAACTTTTAACCAAATTTGCTCTTGTCATAGGTTAGCCAACCGAGCTACCATTTTTATTAAAGGGCTGAATTGGCCCTAGGTGATTGTGAAGAGCTCTAAAGGAGTGAGGGGATACTAAGATAGCTAAGATTTAGGTTGATTACTTGTAGTTGAGGATCAAAGAGTTAACTCAACCAATCAAAGAAAAGGATGCACGGCTGTGCAAAATGAGGTTAAAGACAGAAGCAACCCATAATGTTGGTCAAGTGCTAGGAAGTAACAGCATTTCTAGATATGCATGAGATTAGTTCTTCAGAATGCAGTCGAGCATTTTCAAGGAAATTACTTAACAGTTCATGCTATGCCTAGCATTTCAAGGCTCCAATATTATTTTTGTGGTTGATGATGTGAAGAAAGCTTTTAAAAAAGCTATGAAGCAGCTCAAGTTCTTGAGCTACTAGTTCTAACCTGAGGATAAAGAGTGCTTTAATGTGCTGCAAAATGAGTAGCTTGAGGACTACCCTAACGCCACATCTGTTGATGAGAGTGCACCTACAGATAGGGGTGGGCATCGAGTTCGGGTTTGGGGTACCTGATTAGATCCTATTGGGTATTTTTCATTTGGGTTGGGTATTTTTAGTCCCCAAACCCGAATGGGTATTTGTGGGGGTATCCAAAAATTTGGGGGTCGAGTACCAGGTATTGGTCTGTGGTACCCGATATCCGATCGGGTACTCCAATTAAAAAGGAACTAATTATATTGTTAAGTCTATCATGTATTAGGCATTAATGTTTATTTTTAAGTTTTAAAATTATATATTAGGTGGAATTTAGAACTTGTGAATAATGAATTATAATGCTATCAATTGGGTCACAACGAAAATAAATAATAAATTAACAAAATTTTAATTTTAATTTATTGAAAATATAAAAAACATTAGTGAGGGTTTTGGAGATACCCCCAGGGGGTACTTGACCTTAAAGGGGTACCCTATAAAATGGGGGTCGAGACTTGGGTATCAAAAAATGATACTTGAGCCCTCCAGTACCTGCACTGTGGGTACCCCCAAGGGGGGGTTACTTGACCCCCGCCCATCCCTACCTACAGAAGGGGCTGGAGCTACGATCCATCTGATGGCAGTCGAGGTGGCAAAGGAATTAAATTTTGTGTACTATTTTGCATTCATCATCAAGGATGGAAAGGTTGATGCTATAGCTTATTTTCTCCCACTGATGCACATTTCTAGTGGAGGAGACAGGTTCTTCTCGACTTGTGGGCATCATCCAACCAATGCCTAAGCAAGAAGTTAAAGGTCCCCCTACTATCGTACAGGTAAACTTTGGAGACAAACTTGACCGCATTGTTGATAAAGTGGTAGCAGCTTGAGGTGGTAGAGGAAAAGGGGTAGGATCAAGTTAAAGATGTAGTGCTTTTATTTCATTTATGTTTGAACTGATTTGCCCTGTGAGGCATAATGGTTGACTTGATGTGATTTGATACTTTTGCTTCAATGTAACTAAAATGTTTTATGATTTACAAGATCTCAACTTTTGTTTATACTTTGTGGATCTCTTTAATTTGATTAAATGAATGAATGAACTTTTCTTCCAACTAACTTGTTGAATAGCGTAATCTTTCAATAAAGAAGTGAGCAATATTTAATTGGTTTAGAATCAAGTTAATGGTCAATTATGAGATCAACTTAAAAAGAATTAATTGAATAGACTTAAGGGTATCTACATTGACTTGATCCATTTAAAATTAGTATTGAAATAGTCTTTATAGTCAACTGCTGGGTCAACTTAAGATACTTTCATTGTAATCAAATGAATAAGCTTGCAACCATGGTCAATCATGGGTCTACTTTATTGAATTGATTTTAAGTTGCTGTGTAAACTTTGTGTCATAACGCATATGTCCGCTAGGCACATTAAAAATGACAATTGACTACAAGGTTGATTTTAAGCTGTAATTGACTACAAGGTCGACTTTAAATGATTGTTTCATTTATTGAGTATGCTATTCACCATGATCGTGGTTTGAAACTAAATTGTGATTGACTACAGAGTTTACTTTAAATAATTTTCTCATTTACATAGTTGGGCTAGAAGCTTTAGTTGGAATTGAGATCAAATAGTTGATTGAATTTAAATTGCCTTTATTGGTTTGGAACTAAGTTATAGAAAAGTTGAGTAGAGACCTTGGTTTCTTTACACATAGAATTTTTTTTAAGTTGACTAGATTCCACAGTTGAGTGAGCTTGTTTCCATCCATATCCATTAGTTGATAAGAATTGTGCTTTGCCGCTTTAACTACCAAGTAGGGATAATCCTATTTTGAGTCGAGTTTTTCTATATTTTTCAAGACTTCAACTTTGTTGAGGATGAAGTCTCCCACTTTAAAACTTCTTGGTCGAACTCTTTTGTTGAAGTGTTGGGTAATCTTCGACTTATACCTCTACATCATTGTGTATGCCTGCTGGCATAACACGCTAATTGTTTCAAGGTAAACTCTCTTTTAGATTCATTCCTAATCTGGTTGTGATGAATTACCCAAGTTGTATATTGTATTAAATCTATTGGGACTATTACTTCTAATTTGTAGATTAGATTGTAAGGATTATGCCTGTGGCAATTCTGGTAGTGGTTTTACAAGCCCATAGGACTCTAGAGAGGTCATCTACCAAATTTGTTGTGGATCCTTCAAGTCAAGTCTTGATGTGGTCCAGAATAGTCCTGTTTATGACTTCAGTTTGTCTATTGGCTTAGGGGTTCCCAACTGAGGTGAAATGTTGTCAAATTCCCTAACTTTCACATTAGTTCCTTATGCTTCTATTCTAAAATTGCATTTCATTATTTGATATTAGCACTTTGGACAAACCAAAAGGTAGAAGATATTTTTCTACAAGAAACTTCTTATGGCCACACTAGTTATTTTGGGGACCACTTTTGCTCTGACCTATTTCATGAAGTACTCGATCATGACAATTATGTATATCCTTTGACCTGTAGTTTTTAGGAATGAGCTAACTATGTATATCCCATACTGGGAAAATCACCATGTGATCTAAACTGGCACTAATGTTGAGGCAGGTTGGTAAGGGATGTTGGAGTTAACCTAGCAAGATGGACACTTTCGGGTAAAATCGAATGCATCTTTTACCAAGGTTGGCCAAAACTATTCCTATTTGATAACTTTGTTGGCTAATACTAATCCCCAAAGTGATTACCATAGATACTTGAATGGACCTCCTGCAAGACCTCCAAAACTTGCTTTGATGTCAAATACCTCAATGGTGGTCTGGGAAGACATCTCTTATATAGATGACCATATTCATCAAAGGCGAACTTTGCTGTTTGACCTCTGAGCCTATGCATTTTTGCTTTATATTTAGGCACTATTTTTTCCCTTAAGTAGGCTTTGATTTCATCATACCATGAGAGAGCTGACTCTTGGATTTGCTTGATTAGGTTCTGGTCAAGAAAACCTATGATGAGTTTGTTAGAGACTAGAAATGTAATGGTTTAATCTCTGGTATCTTTCATCAAGTAGGCAAACTTGGATAAGGTATCTATCTTTTCTTTTTCTAATCTTGGGACTTAGCTGAGGGTGAACTTCTTAAACTATTGTTGCCACTTCTTGACCTCGACTAGATACTTGCTCATTGTGGTCTCTTTAGCCTCAAAATTTTCTTCGAACTATTTCACAATTGGCTGGGAATATGTTATGGCTACTAAGTGCTCAACTCCCCTATTGATGACCATCCTCATACCAAAAGAAGGGCCTCGTGCTCAACTTCATTATTGGTAATAGAGTAGTCAAGTTTAACAACAAAGTCATATTCTTTAGCTTAGGGAGGGAGGGCGAGAGCATAGGGAAATGCCTATTTCTTCTCCGATAAAAATTGCTGAGCCATCAATATTTAAAGTTTAGGTAGGTAAATCTTGGTTGATTTCTTTGGATAGGTCAAGACATTCTGCTACAAACTCTATTAATACTTGGACTTTTATAACAGTTCAAGATTGAAAAGTAATGTCGAACTCTCCTAGTTTAATATCCTATTTGGTTAGTCTTCCTGACACATTCAATTTTGATAATACTTATTTCAATATTTGGTTTGTCAAGATAATGATAGAGTGAGATTGAAAATAATGCCTCAGCTTTCTGCCTGTTGTGACCAACGCGAGAGTAAACTTTTTGATCTTTAGGTAATTGATTTCTTAGCCTTGTAATGCTTTACTGCTATAATATACCAGCTTGTGAGTGCCATGTTTAGTCAAGACTAGAACGGAGTTGATTGCTATCGACGAGACTGCTAGATAAATATGCAGGACCTCTTCAACCTTTAGCTTGGTAAGCATCAGTAATGCTAACAAATATTACTTTAATTCAACCAAAGCCTAGTCATATTATTTCGTCTACTTGAGCTACCTTGCGTTCCTCAGGATTTTGAAAAATGAAAGGCTCTTGTTGGCTAGTCAAGCAAACCCAGAGCTATGATCCTTCCAATAAGCCTCTGCACGTCTCTCACTTTTGGGATGGTGAGATGTCTGGAATCATTTAGATTTTTTTTGCATTTACTTCTATGCCCCTCTGATTAACCACGTATCCCAAAAATTTTCCTCTCTCTTACCCCAAGCGTGTATTTTGTTGGGATTAACCTTCATGCCTAATGCCCTTAATATTAAGAATGCATGACTAAGGTTAGCTAAATAGTTTTGTTCTTTTTATATCTTGACAATTATGTCATCGATGTAGACCTCTATGGTTCACCTGATCTCATTCTTGAACATAAAGTTCACAAGTCTTTGGTAAGTTGCATATGTGTTCTTGAGGCCAAAAGGTATGATCAGAAAAAAGTATAAACCATTGGGGACCACAAAAGAGGCCATATCCTTATCTTTAGGGGCCATAAAAATTTGATAATAACCCTAAAATGCATCCATCATGTTCAAAAGATCACAACTAGCTATTGAATCAAGTAATAAACCTATTCAAGGTAATGGGTAAGGGTTTTTCAGACAAGCTTTATTCAAATCAATAAAATTATTACACATCTTCCACTTGTCCTCATTTTTAGTTACAAAAGCTATATTATAAAGCCAACTAGGATATTGAATTTCTAGAATATAGCCTACCTTTAAGAGTTTGTTTACATTTCCTTGATAATCAGGCATCATTCAGCATTAAAGGTTTTGATCTTTTATTTGATCAGCTTGAATAAGAGGTCCATATTCAAGCAGTGGACAATGATGCTGGGGTCAATTCCCTGAAGGTTAGCAACTTTCTAGGTAAAAACATTAATGTTCGTCCTGAGGAAATCAACCATCAAACATTATATATTGGTTTCCAAATTTATCTCAATCCTTGTAGTCTTATTGAGATTATCGAGCTTGAGCTTTGTAGTCTTGAGTTCTCCAATCGGTTCAACCCTAGTTTCCTTTGACTTTCTCTTCTAGCTTTGTTGTCCCTTTTTGGGTTTCATTATTAAGATATCCCTTAAAGGTTTTAGGTTGGGTTGAGTTTTCTTCTCACTTGCCTCGATCGAGATAGTATAGCATTGTCAGGCTTCATTCATATTACAAAGCAACTGACTTATCCCTACAGTTGTTGGAAACTTGACCTTCATGTGGTAGGTCGAGATAATTTCCCTAAAGTCATTCAGTGTCGGTGGCCCAATTATGATATTGTAAGCAAATGGTAGGTTAACTATCAAATGTTGACCATGAGTGTCCTCTGTTTGGGCACTTCACTAAATGAGGTAGATAAATTTATGGATCTTTTAGGAATGATATTGGATCCTCCAAACCTAACCATAGGGGTGTGCATTGGCTCAAACGTTAGCTTTTCTAGATTCATCCTCTTTAATGTTGATGAGAAAATTATGTTCATTAAGCTGCCATTGTTGAACAGAACCTTTTTGACCTCAAAGTTTGCTCTCAATTGACATGATAAGAGTGCGATCCAACTTACTATCAGCTTTTTGATTCTCGATGTGCGAGAGGTTAAAATTAGGAAAAAAATTTGGGTTTTATGCTAGTGGAGAGTTGGAAAACTATTTTAATTGAGGAAGATTTAGTTGATTCCAATCTCCTTTAGTTCTATCTTGTTGCTGATTTGGAGTCTTCTCCCATCGATTCTCTGGAAATAGTGTCAATAATACCCTTAAAAAGTGGGTGTGGATCAATAGTTAGTTTCTTTCCTTTGTTCTCTTTTCTCAAGCTAATCGACTTTTCTCTATAGGGACTTCAGTTGGTTTGGCTCATCTTCTACCTAGTTTTCTCAACAAAAAAACTTATTTAGGTGCTCTTGTCAAACAAAGCTCTCAATCTCATAATGCAAATTGAAGCAATCTTTAATGTCGTGCCCTTTCTATTTATAGAAATGATAGTATTCCTTTGATCTCTTCATAGCTTAGTTTTAGTCAACTTTCAGAATTTTTTAGGAGGTTATCTTGCTAGATGGTGAAGAAAACATTCTTCCTTGTAATATTTAATAGGGTGTAGTTGTGGAACCTTTTTATAAGAGATTGATAGCCATATTTGTGTTGCTTATTAATTTTCTCCTTGGCCTTTTTTTTCTCATTGTTAGGGTTGCCATACTTCAGTCTATTCATTTCTTCTTAAGTCTGTACCTCTTAGTGAGATTGAGTAGCTCTTTAATCAATCTTGGTCTCTCCTTGACCAACTCATTGGCGCACTCTTTATGTCTAAGACCCAAAAACAACACATCAATCAAAAATTTGATCTTAGGACTGTCAATTTTCAACACTTTGGTGTTAAATCTAGTGAAGAAATCCCAAAGAGATCTCTATTGTTTAGTTTCATTGTATATTAATAAGTGTAGAGGAGTTTTGCTTTCTTTCTATTGGCAAACTGATGAAAAAATTTATCGTAAAACTAGTCATAAGAGAAACTAGACATTGGCTTTAATTTGACAAACCATCAAGCACTATGCCTTGGAATGTGGTGACCAACATCTTCGCATAAATGTACTTGTTATGCCCATGGAGATGCATCATGTGTTTGAACTAGAGCAAGAGCTCATTCAAGTTGGTTGAGCCGTTATATCAAGGCAGATCAGTAAGAACTTTTAAGTTGATAGCTATGCACTCATTGTTTATCTCCTGGATAAATGGTAATTCTTGCTCATGGAGAATTCAGGGTGCACTATCATGTTGAAGGTTTCTCTTTATGTTTCTCCTCGAAATTTCCTTGAGATGCCTGTTCAGTTGCTAGACCTGATATGAGGCTTCTTTTCATTTTTCTTGACTAGTCTATGACTTATTTTTATTTGATTAAGGCTTTTGTCACTCTACCCTATTGGACTGCTGGCTTGAATGGGTAAAGCGACATGATCCACTGAGTTGGCTATTTCTTCTCAAGGATGTGGATGGTTCTCTTCTCATGAAAATCAACTTGGACTATCCTTATGTTGAATGGGGGCATCTTACTTCTTGTCTCGCTCTGTCTTCCTTCGGGGACCTTTCCTCATGCTATGAAGAGTGGGGAATGGCACTAGCGGGTGGTCCAAGTTGGTCATGCTTGTTAAGGGTGGCTGAAAACTGAGCTGAAATCTGAGTTGATATCTGTTTACTGATTAACTGCATAAGTTGGGCCATAATCAAAGTTACCACTTGTTCTGGTTGGGAATTGGGACCAACTACATCTTGTTCTTGTTGGGACGAGGAGGAGGGGTTGGGGGTCCTTCTAGTCTCCTCTCTCTCTAAAATGGCTCACCTTATGTTTACCATTTTTCTTAGTCACACACTCTAGAATTTATAGATAGTGCCATGATGGTAAGATTAGTTTGATGGTGTATTGGGCTTTAGCCCAATGTGATAGACTTGAATAAAATTCTGAAGGGAGTGTTTAGGTGTAGTTAGGTCGAGTCCTATAATCAATAATAAATGTCAGGCTTGTTGAGGAGTCCTTAGCTAAAGTACTTTGATGCTCAAGTAGTATTTAATCGACTAGAAAAAAAAGCAGTAGAGTGAGGGTTTAGGTGATAATGAACACACATTGCTGAAAGGTGGCAATGGGGGTATTTATAGTCTCTATTGAGAGGTTAAGATGTCTATGTTATCATTGCTTATGTAGAGAAGGCCTTTGTCTTTATGTGAGAACCTTTAAGTCTTCTTTCTTTTATGTACTTCTTTAGGTGGCGCCTTTTCCTACTCTTTAGGAGATCGTAGCATAGCGAAGGCATTTATGTACTTCTTTAGGTGGCGCCTTTTCCTACTCTTTAGGAGATAGTAGCATAGCGAAGCCATACACCATTCTAGTTTTATAGAATGGTGGTATAGTGGAGGCACACACCATTAATGCAGAGGCACGTCGCCTGTCAAAGTATTTAATGTAGTAGAGTGGTTGTTATAGCGCATTCAATGTGATTATGACTAGTGGTGTGGGACTGCTTTAAGTTGCCTCAATTGACTTCCTAGGGTCGAGATGTTTCCTTTTTTGCAAGCCATTTATCCATTATTTGGTCAAGATGTAAGCCATCTATCCACAGTCTGATCGGGATCATGGAACTATCTTGGATTTGAAGGCCTTTTTGGTTGATGGTCAAATGGTTATTCTTGAGCTGATTGACCATACTCTGGTTGACCGAAAGGGTGTTGGTAATTGTGTTAGCAAAAAGCCCCAATGAGGATTTGGGCCTATTCGATCACCTGGTCGATTGCTAGTAGGTTGAGCTTGTTGAGTTATCCCTTATCATATCATGTTGTTTACCTGATTGACTATTAGTGGATTGGGCCCATTGAGCTATTCCATTTCACTATCCATTTAATAAATCTAATAAATAGGATTGAATAGCCCATTTTGCTATACACATAACTTGCATACTTATAGATAAAATAGAAATTTGCATCGAAACATCGAAACAAAAAAGCGTACAGTGCCGGCCGGGTTAGCGACGGCATTAGCCCATTCCCAATGTCTTTCTCGCACAAGCTCATTATCTTTCCACTATTGGTGCTACTTCCAACTATTGCTATTAGTAGCTTTATCTCTGCTCTTGAGCAATTTGAAGATAGTATCAATTTCATTTCTCAAGCTCCTAGTTGTATTTGCGTTTTCTTTTCTCTCAATCTCTCCAATGAAAGCATCCATGTCATCAACAAAAATCTAAAGTTTAACAAACAGATTGTCATAATTTTTGAACTAGAATTGATCATGAAATTAGTTGGTTAGAAATGTATGATTTGGCAATTATTCATTTTAAATTTGTACAAGAGATCATACAAAATATTTCCTTGTTACTTTTTACATTTTTGTCTTATATGTAATTTATTATCTAAGAATACTATATAATATATTTATTCGTTAAACATTGTGCTAACATTTATCACTCCATTATTTGTCATTTTTCCGAGTTGAGATTCTAATTTCTTTTTTTCTTTTTAATATAAATATTAAGTTAGTATCTTGCTTAATTTGGTAAGAGTTTAAAGTCAACTTATATATGTTTTTATCATTTTATGAGTCCTTACTTGTAACTCTTATTATATGGTAAATATTATGTAATCACCGATCGCCATGATTTAGCAATAGAACAATAAATGAAGAAAGAAAGTTCAACAGGTAGAAATTTACTTTTTAAAAAAGAGTATAGATTAGTTGATCTAATTATCTAAATTCCACACTCTAACGTTAATGTTAGTTGAAATTATTAACTATTTAATTAGAATTAAATATAGGATTTGCATTGCCGGTTATTTCATCTCGATTTGGTTTACTTTTTTCTTTCTTTGTTCATGTTTTTTTATTTTTTTCATACAAAAAGGAAAATTATGTAATTAGCTCCAAAAGTGGTAACCATTTTTATCTTTTCTTTCACATTAAATTAGTTGCGTCACGCAATTAGTTATATCTACATCAGCCAAATTAAATTTTGTTTTCCAAATCATCATCCTATCTTTCGAAAACATATTTTTTTAATAGTAGCTGTCAACATTTTATTGTATGTTTGTCTCTCACAAAGTCACACCAAATTTTGACCTATATTAAACAAACATTTCAAGAAATTACCTTATGAAGTGTTGGACATAGACATGGGTTCGACATGGTCTTGATACATGCTCAACACTAAAAATACCATGTTTGAAAATTAAAAAAAGATAAAGATTGACATAGTACCATGCACGACCGAAGGGCATGTCCAACACGGCTATGGCAAATCGGGGTTTGACTTTGAATTTTATGAAGTTTATGTGGCTAATAAATAATCATAAAATAATAAATTTTCAAATAACAAATGAAGTTGGTAAGAATTTCACAATGATCATATCATTAGACATACAAAATAAAAATAAAAAACATTGACAAAATAGTAAGTGACAATTTGAAAGGTGATACTAGTTATAAGTAACAAATTTTTTATTTAATCGCAACAATGACTTGTACAAGTTTAATAATTATAAAATTTAGTGACAATGAAAATTTTGTTACCATTTTATAAGCAAGATCCATGAAAGAGATAATGAACTACTATAATACTGAACTGACCCTTTAGGCCTTTATAGGAAATTTACCTTGATTTAGACTCCTAAGGATATATTATCGTAATTTAGGTTAGAAAATGCCCAAAAATGCCAACCGGCTAACAAGGGCAATACAGCCAATACAACAATCTGTTTTGTGGTCTAAGCCCCTGAACCCTTGTTCAGCTTTACTCATAAAATAGTTAGATACCTTCAACACAGCCTTGTCTATTATGACCATGCCTTACCAATATGTACTTATTCCATCAGTAACATATCATAAAGATTTTAGCTTGCCATTGGCTAGGCTTATAATCAAATAAAATTATAAAATAGAAATAAATAAAACTAAAATTTAATTACCTTCATTGATAATTGGCCAGAGGCCTTTCTTCAAGAAAGATAAAAATTTTAAAAGTGGGAAAGTAGGGAGGAAAGTAGGTGAAGAATAAGAAAGAAAGAAAATAAGAATAATTTTTTGCCTGCCTTTTTCCAAGCAAAGAATTGCCTTTTATAAAGCAGAAAAATACTATTACGAATTCCAAAATTTTGAAGTCCGAATAGTAAAAAGTAAAAGTACTATTACGGATTTCAATTTTTGAAGTCTGAATAGTAAAATTAAACAGTCTATTATTGTTTGACCTATTACAAAATAGAAATTTTTATTCTACTCTTTGGTAATTGTCTTCTTTATAGATCGAAAGAT
>JACGDI010000421.1:60700-79429 GCA_014898725.1 Jacaranda copaia | reverse complement strand
AGCTTCTCCCAAATATTCAAATTGATTTTCTCCAACTTTTGATTTTGCAGAAGTAGAAGTTGCCATTGATGCATTAGATTTATCATCTACTTCTTCATTGATATCATCAATATTTTTCATTAATTCTTTCTGAACCATATCAAGATATTCCTTGATTAATTCTTGTTTGGACAATTTTCTTTTTCTCATCTGAATTTTTTCTGAAGCTTTCTCAAAAAAGCTGGAAGATTCCTTCTTCTTGTCTTGCTCCATTAAATTTGAATTTTTTGGAAAATATTATCCAAAATTTCTTGACCATGCAAATTTTTGGTCTCATTATCCATCTGGATTAATTTATTCCAAAATTTGTAGAGAAATATTCTCTTCAAACAAGGAATATTTTCTTCATTAGTGCTTCTGGTATCCATTTCTAGATCCATGGGATTGAGAATTCCAAGAAAACATACATGGTAGCCATTCCTTCTATTAATTGGTGCTTCTCCTCAGCTTCTAATAGCTTGCTTGAATATTTGGACCACATATCAAAGGTCTTTTTGAATTGCTTAGGAAGAATATTTTGAGTTGGATCGTATGATATCCACTAGTTCAAAAACCAATTTGGTATATCATGTTGAAAAACTTTTGGACAAATCTTGATAAACCAAGAATGTTTCTTTCTTTGATTTTCATATAAGAAAACCTTGTCAAATGCCTGGATATAATCCCAATAATTAAAATTTCTTGAAACATTAAGTTCCTTATGAAAATATTCTTTCTCTCTAAGAGAGGACATCCCTCATTCTTCAATTGCTATAAGCCTTTTGATAATTATTTTGCTAAAATTGAATGAGGTTTTTACATTAGGACTCAGATAAAAATGTGAAATTTCACACGATCCTGTATAAACCAAAATATTTTCAAAGAAAGATCTTTGTTTATATGAATTTGCAACATATGATGTTGTATCAAGATATCTTTGGACTATAATCCAAGGATCATTTTTCCATCAAAGATCCTTATATTCTAAGAACATTATAATGTCCTTATAATTTTTCTGTTCAAATGTAGTCAAAGAATCTTCATCTTCAGAGGAAGATACATTTGATGTAATATTAGAATAAGAAGGTCTTTGAGTTCCCTTTGTTTTTTCTTCAGGATTTTTATTAGAAAATTCCTCATTTTCATTGAATTTTAAAAATTCAGCAAAAAAAGGATTTTTATAAATTGGATCATCTTTGTCTAAGATATTCCTTGATCTATATGATGATTAAGTAAAAGAGGAAGCTATAAGCTTCTGCTTACCATGTTGTGCAATGACATTTTTCTTTCCACCTCCTCTATTATAATGAGGAATCATTTCATTGTTCCTGCAAGAATTCACGGGTAAAGAAGTCAGGTAAACTATTATCATTTCCCTTTTTATAAATAATTTCAAAGTTAAACAGTACTAAATAAACCTGCAATCTAGAAAACATTTGCTTAAAAATATTACGTTTCAAATCCTTATCAAACATATATTTAACAGCTTGACAATCTATTTTTATTATAAAAAATTGATTATATAAATCATCTTGAAATTTAAAAATACATTTAACAATGGCAAAAAGTTTCTTTTGCTACAGTAGCATAATTTTTTTGACTAGTATTCCATTTTCTAGAATAAAATCTTATAAGATTTTCTATTTTATTAATAGGATTTATTTGTTTTAATATTCCACCATATCCTAATTCAGATGCATAAGTTTCTATAATTTTTTCCCATGAGGGATTAGAAACCATTAAACAAGGAAGTTGTTTAACTTTCTTTTTAATATGAATAATCCTGTTAGTATAATTATTAGTCCACGATTTTGGAATTTGTTTAAGTCTATCATATAAAATAGCAGTATCTTTTGCAAGATCTTTATAATAAGGAGAAATATAATTAAGACTCCCTAAAAATCTTTGTAATCGAGTTTTATCAGTAATTTTATTAGGAAATTTTGATGCAAATTCAATATTTCTATTTATAGGAATTATTTTTCCTTTTTCTATAAAATGTCCAAGAAATATAATTTTTGTTTGAAAATATTAGCTTCATAAAGTCTATTAAGAAGATCTTTTTTATTAGGTATAGGATATCTAATCCATTTTAAAACCTTATTAAGAGGTTTATAATTTATTACTAATCTTGGTGCTCCTCTTTCTTGTTCAGCATGTTTATTAACATAAAATGTTGTACAAGACCATGGAGATTTTGTAGGTCTAATAAGACCCTTCTGTAAAAGAGATTCAATTTCTTTTTTACAGAAAGCCAAATATTCAGAATTCATTTGGCAAGGTCTTGCCTTAGTAGTAATTTTCTCATTAAAATTATCCTCACAAGGAAGATCAACAATATGTTTTTGTCTATTGCAAAAAGCATTTGGATGATCATTACAAATTTGTATAGAAAATTGATTTTCTAAAAGAGAAATTTTTTCTTTTGGTTTAGGATTTTGAAGTCTTTCCTCAGTTGTAAGACTATTAATTTCTTGTTTTAAGAAATTTATTTGAAGAGTTTTTGCTTTAAGTAAATCTTCAATTTGATTAAGAACTCTTGAAAATGGTTTTGTAATAAATTAAAATATATTTATTTATTATTATAGGTTCCTATAAAACCTTTTTCATCAAAACTTTTTAAAGGATAAATTTTCTTTGAGAAAGGAGTTCCAAATACAACTTGGTTAGAAATATTTTTTACTAAGAGAAAATACACGTTTTATTTTCACAAACAAAAGCTCGTGGGAGCTTAAAACTAATATCAAGTTTTTCTCCATTAGCAAATCTTAAAATATGAGAAGTTTTTTCAAAATGCCTAGTAGGTATTAAACCTTCTTGAATACAATTTAAATCTGCTCCACTATCAACGAGAGCAGTAAGTTCTTGTGAAAATCTATTATCACTTAAAAATTTTATTTTAATAAACTATTTTTGAGATGTTATCATTTCTAATGTTGAAAGAAAATTAGTATTAAAATTTTCTGATAAATTATCAAAAATATTTTCCATTCTAGGAATATCTTCAGAAGCAACAATTTGTTTTCCTTGACAAATTTCTATTCTTCTCAACCTATTTTCTAAATTTTTGTTTTAACTTTTTATTTCAGAAATTTCTTTTTTAAGATTATTAACTTCTTGAACCAGATCCGGTACAATAGTAGGAGTTTCAATCTTTTGCCTTTGTTTCTAAAGATTATAAACTTCTACCATAGTATATGGTTCTTGGTTATTATGAAATTTATTTTCTAAAACTTCTAACTTAGAAGAAGAAGAAGTATTTTCTATTTGATCAATAATTTTTATTCTTAAGACCGGATCTTTTATAAATTTTAAAAATTCTAAAAGACTATTTTGAGTTAAAACATTTAACTCAGAAATTTGAGAAAGTATATTATATGATTCTTCTTTTTCTGAATCACTTTCTTGCTTTAAGCAAGAATCTTGTTTATTATAGCGTTTTCCTTTTTTACAAGAATCATAATCTAATTCAGATCCTTCTATATCAATAGAAGCACATTCATTAATATTTTCATCTTCTGTATTTAAAGATGATTCTCCTAACTCACTATCAGAAGAATTAAGAATAATTTTACAAAAAGATTCTTTAAGATCTTCATCAATATTAAGATTATTAATCTTTTTCTTGACTTTGCATTTATCAGCATAATGACCTATGCAACCACATTTCCAACATGCATTATGCTTATTTTTTTAAATTCTTTTTAAAAGATTTATTTTCTTTATCTTTTTTTCTTTTTATGAAAATGTTTTTTCTTCTTTTTATAATAAGATTTTTCAAAAGAAATATTATTTTTATGTTTATTAGTAGAAGGTTGGTCCCTACCAAACTGTCCACAAAATTGGTCAAGTTGCCTTTTCTCATAAATATTATGTATTTTTATCTGTTGGTTTAACTTAATTTCATTACAAAGGACAAGTCCCTTTTGTATGCATGTTCCTATTAATTTTCCATAAGTAAATTTATTATAATCAATAAAAGGTTCATTATTTCTAAGAGTTTTCTTAACTCTTTTAGAGGATAAAGAAGGAAAACCATCTGTAAATTTAGACTTTCAATAAATACTATTAGGCTCAGGAAGTTCCATAACTCTAGAAAGAAAAGTATCTTTATACCATCTAAATGAGGTGAGCGTATGACATTTAAGGCCATTTAATAAAGTTCTAGTATTTTTGGAATTATCAGACCATCTACAGATAAAATGTTCTATAATATTAACAACAAGAATATAAACAACATTTTCATAAGTATTACTTCCTCTTTCAGATTTTAAAGTATTTAAAATCTTAGTTCTATCAAGATCAGTTAAATAATTATCTCACCAACCTTTAAGTTGGCCACTAAAACCTGCAATAATCATATTAGCAACTACTTTATCAGAATTATTATTAGTTTTACAAATAGTACTATATATAAGCATTCTATGGACTAGATTATATATCTATCTTTTAGTAAATCCATCTATATTCCATTCATAGATGTTTTTACCATTATAACTATTATTAACAATATATTCTTGTTCTTCATAAAGAACATCTTGAGGGAATGGCCTAGGATAATAATATAATCTCATAGTTGGTTTATCTGCATATTTTGGAAGTTTATTAACTTTATCTTGAATCTCTTGTTTATAAGTGTCATCTTTAATACTTGAAATAATATTATCTTCAAATTATTTATTAAGAGTTGATAGCTTCATATTTGAAAATTGATTTTGTATAATTTCCTCTAATGCTGACATATTTCTTAATCTGAAATTCTGAACTTCAGCAGGAGGTTGGATAGTAGGAATAGCAATAGTTTCCTTTGAGGTAGATATATTTAGTCCTTCTTTAGGAATATTTTTAAGAAATTTTCTTAATTTAGTACTAGAATTTATTATTTGTTCTACTCTTTTATGAAGATAGTAAATATTTTCTCCTAAAACGTTTAAATAAAGATTTGCATAATTTCCTTGTTTTAAAAAAAAAATTAATATGTTGGGTTGTTATCATTAAAGTATCATTTTTAAATAATTTTTGTCAGGCAGAAAATTGTATTTTCTATTCATCTTTTTTGATATGAGAAGGATTCTGAGGATAATAAACATCCTTTAATATTGTTCCATTAGAAAGATCATAATTTCTTTCAATAATAGAAATATAATTTTCCACATAAGTTATTAGAAACCAAGGAACAAAAAGTATTAATTGATCTTTTTTAGAAACAAAATTATAAAATTTATTTTGAAAATATAGTTTTTCTGTAGTAGAAAATGTTTCAAAAAACCATTTTCTAAAATGATCCCGCCTTTCTTTATTAAATTCAAGATTTATTAATTTTCTATCATGAGATCCAGGACTAAAATCATATTGATTAAGATTCATTAAAAATTTTTATTTTTATAATGGGTTATTACCCACATGAAAATCCATTTCGAATAAAATAGGATCTATTGATCCTTCATTATTATTATCTTGAACTCCTTGAACTATATTAGTTTTAGGAATTCTATATTTTCCAAATTTAGAATTCAAAGAATGATCTTTTCTAGAATTTTCTTCTTAAGATAATTCTCTAATTCTAGAGGTAGATGCTCTAGAAGGGGTTTCCACAATATAATCAAGAGGAGAGATATGAGAAAAAGTTGAATTAGATCGAACAACTCTAGATCTATTAGATCTATATAAAGATTCAAATGTATTAAATTGAATCTGAACAAATCCTTCAGGAGTTTGTATTATACTCCCAACATTATTATTGATTATAGGTTGTGGAGGAATAGCTTGTTCAATAATCCAATGTTCAGGAAATATAACTTCTTCCCATTTAATGGGTCTTCTGATAGTAATATTAGATTTAGAAAAGTTTTATTCTATAAGAATCATTTCTTGATTAGGCTTACTAATCATTTTGCACATTAGATTCAATGTATAAAGAGGCTTATAAAATGGTATCAAAGCCATGGAATCAATATGTATTTATTTCTTGAAGTAACATATCATACTCAATTATGAATATTTTTAAAGGTAAAGATTCTGTTAAAAACAGTATAATGGAGGAAATAGACCTCCCAATTAATTTAGATCTTCTTAATAAATAGACTATTTCTAGAGTAAATCTAAAAATAGTTTACCAATATGGTATTTTTGAAAAAATTGGCTTAAAGCAAATTGTTAAAACTACTGAGAAAACTTATCTTCTTAATAAAAATGAAATTATTTTAAAACTTTTTAAGAAATTAGATCTTGAAAAATTTCAACATGAATATAAATTTCTTTATATAGCTTTAGTACAAATTGCTTTTAGAAATAATGAACCTTATATTGATTATAATAAATTTACTTATGGAGAATTAATAGGAACATGCATGCAAGAGTGACTTGCCCTTTGTAATGAAACTAAGTTAAACCTTTAACTTTGGAAAATCTTCTAGATAGTTTTATTGCAATTTTGAGAGATGCTAGAAATTTGAATTGGAAGTATTCAATTATGGGTATTTTACAATCTAGCTTGGCTCATGGCCCAGTATATTTTGATTTATATCCAAATTTAATTTTAACTCTTTCTGATGCTAATATATCATGCTTTAACATTAAATGTTAAATTTCATGGCTTTAATTATATGCAGAGCACAGAAACAATCTGTGTTATTTACCGCATATATTATAATGTCATTAGGTTGTCACTATACATATATCATTAATTATTAATAATCACAACTTAATCTACTAGCTATTGTTATTGTTGATGTGTATTATAATAAAACGAAAAATATTGCCACTTAGAAAGTAAGTATCATTACTAATTGATATGTGATAGCCCAATAGGCCCACAATAGGCCCACTTAACATGCATGGCCTAACATCACTTCTGGGCCTAGATGGGCTAGACCTCTTGACAACAACCGTTTGGTCAAGCATACTATTTTCGACCGCATTCCCATCTGTTCAACCGTAATTGACTAGATAGCTCACTTCAGCTCTGACTCATATCTTCGCCGCATTTAATATTTTAACAAACAGCATGCCTTCACATTAATGTCATGTGACAGTTGGTACAATCTCTGCCACCATCTCTGTCACCAACCCTACCACCATCTTTGATAAGGAGGTGCCTACCTAGAGTACTATTTATCTTGAAAAATAGGAGATGATGCCACTTGGAATAATACCAGGATCTAGAATAACCATTAACCCCTTGGCAAGGGCTAAAGCCCTCTACACTTGATAGGGGCACTTTCAACATATTACACACCAGGAGAAAACTATAAATACCACATTACCAGCTACGCTCCAGATAATGCCAAATACACTATAAGCTCCTAATATTTTGTTCGATTATCCCCTTTCGACTTGAACAAACTTAAGCATCAGAGTGCCTTTATCGGGGGCACCTTGGCTAGTTTAATGTGTGTTATTATTGTAGATCTCTAACCTTGAGAAATACATCAATTGGATCATTCAACCTTCCTAGTTGAATTAGCCAAAATACCACCATTTTCACTAAAAACAACTTTCAACCTCATTACTAACAAAATAGAAATTTTTGTTTCTTAGTATATTATTAGTGATAATTTTCATATTGTCACTTATAGTATTCAGTGGGCAATCCTCAATCGAATGACCAGATGGAGGTAACCAACAAAACGATCCTCGACTATCTAAAAACTATAATATTGGATACCAGCTCAAACTAGGCAGATGACCTCCCTAGAGTGCTGTGGGCATACAAGATAATTTCTCGAATAGCTACAAGTCATAACCTTTATAGTCTGGTCTACGGGTCTGAGGCAGTCATCCATTTTGAGCTCATTCAACACACAACTTGAGTCATTCACTTTCACCCACTTGGAAGCACGTTAGAGAGAAAGCTCGACCTCTAGACTATTGACGAGCGTAGGCAAGAAACTTATAACAAGATGCAGTGCTATAGATTGAAGATGATCAAAAGCTATAACAAATGAGTCAGGTTGAGTCACTTCAAGGTTGGAGACCTCATCCTCAAGGAGGTGGAAGTCTCTAAGAATGCGGGCAAGCTCGACCTGAAATGGGAAGGACCATATACAATTGTAAAAGTGTCGAAGCATAACTCCTACAGACTTGCTAATATATAGGGAGAGGAGTTCCCTTGCTTATGGAATGCCATCAACTTGAGAAAATTTGTATTTGAAATTATATTGTAATCGTCCTTCTATTCCTCGACTTGAATAAAGTTTCAACAATACCGTTACCATTTGCATGTATTATCATAACCATATCTATCAAGTATCAAGTTCCTAGTCGACCTTGTTGTCAACAAATAAGCAACATCATGCTGCCACAAAGTTCTTAGTCGACCCTACCGTCAATGAATAAGCAGTTTCATGTTGCCACAAAGTTCCTAGTTGACCCCGCAGTCAATGAATAAGTAGCTTCATGCTGCCACAAGTTTCTAGTCGATCCCACGGTCGATGAATAAGCAACTTCATGCTACCATAGAGTTCCTAGTCGACCATGCAGTCAATGAATAAGTGGTTTCATGTTGCCACAAAGTTCTTAGTCGACCCTATAATAGATGAATAAGCATCTTCATGTTGCCACAAAGTTCCTAGTTGACCTTGTAGTTGATGAATAAGTAGCCTTTCATTGCTACACAAGATCAAAGTTAACCTCGCTATCGATAAATAAGCAACTTCATGCTGCCATAAGTTCCAAGTTGACCCTACAATCGATGACTAAGCCTAAGGCTACATGTTATAAGCCCAAGGCTTTTCAACCTAAACCAAATAATCGACCAAGTAGTCAATTAATTAATTGACCATACAATTAAAAAAAGAAAATTACTAAGCATACTTTGATAAAACTAGACGTCAATCAACATTCAGCAAAATTGACAACGATGTTGTTAAATTTTCTTGAAAGTGATCGTGATAACTAACAGTCTTATCAGTCATTCCCCATGCTATCGTGACAATAAAGTTGCATTTGATAATGTGTAGGAAATTTGTTTCACTCAAAAAATAGATATGAAAACTATCTTTCATTCATCAAGAAGTTCATTACAATTCCATTAAAAAAATAAATAAATAAATAAATAGAGAGAGAGGTCAAAACAACAAAGACCAAAGCAGTAGTAGGCTTTGAGGTTAACTCTAGCTAGACCCCTCCGGTCACCCTCTGGCTAATTTAAGTCGGGCTCCAACAGTGTGCACACAAGGGGTGAAATGGCATGGGATGGTTGAAAGGGCCCTACGACATCACCTATAAAGTCGGTCGAATGTAGCACGTCCTGCACCACATTGACCTCTTTCTTCCTCAGCTGGACAACAAAGTCCTCGGCAAATGCAAACTTATTAGCCAACTCCTTCAGCCTCCCATCAACTTCAACCTTCTTCTTTTGAGCTTCAGTTAGGGGCTCATCGGGCGCATTGGTTGCAATGTCCTTTTCCTTAGCATGGTTGACCCTGCCATCCTCAAGTTCAGGGTAAGGTTGCAGTGTGTCCTTGAGAGCAGGGCTTATTTTGCTCTTATTATTAGGCTAGAAGGCATAACCCAGGTATTTAAGCTATTTCACAGCCTTATGGAAGGCCTCCTGAGCATTGTTAAGAGACATAATCATGCTCACATCTTGAAAGGCCGAGCTCAGGATGAACTGCTCTATCGCTTTTCATCAAATTATAGGGCAATGTCAATTAAAGGCTCCCACACCTCTTAAGTTGCTTCTGCGCGACCTACTGCTCAACTAAAGGTATAGCCACTTGTAGGTCCAAGTGAGCTTTTTTTATTATAGAGTCTATTTAACTCTGCTCCTTGATAGCCTAAACCAGCTGCTGCTCTTTAAAGTTCAATTGTTCCTTGAGCTCGGCCACTTATTTGGTCAATTGGTCGACCTGAAGTTGGGAAGACTCGAGTTGAACTTAAAAGGTCTCTGTATCCTTTCCATCCTGCAGCTCTTCTTGATCTGCCAATGCCAGCTCTGATCGACGGAAGATATTGTAGCCTATTTGGTCTACCTATAACATAAGAATGTTAGTCTACAGTATAACCATGCAAAAGGAGTTTGATGAGAAATTGTTAACCTCATACTCACCATACTATAGTGGTAGGCCAATACCTTAAGAGCCCCGACCTGATTAAGGCCTATTAATTTACACTGGTCAAGTATGAAAATCCCCAAGATTATCCACTTTAGGGCATTGCCACCAGTCATTCCCTCTTGGAGGATGGAGGTTGAGTCAGTTACTTCATTGGTAGGGTCGGTCCCAAAATGGGGCAATGGAAATTGAGGGAACTGGAATAGCACCCTATCGCCAGGCTTTCCAAATAGATTGTAATCTATCACTACCTTCTATTTTCTCTTCTTATTTGCTATTCTCTTTGGCATCGAGCCTCTCTGCTCGATTATTTACCTTTTGCCCTGACCTACAGGGCTATTTTGCATGGGCTTTTCTCATCGAGTGGATTGGGGCTCGACGACTTGTTTAATTTATGAGACCATAGGAGCAAATATCGATCATATCAAAGTAGTTGGTTTTGTAGCTAAAGCCTCTTATTGAGCAGTAGCCACTCAATGACGTTCCTTATTCCTAAAGGCCCTGGCTTAAGCTTTGGCTCTACTTCTAGCTATTATCTCTTCTTGATCTATAGGCATAAATGAAATAGAAGACATCAAATTGAACAGGAAGAATAATGATCATAGTTAGTACAGTCGACAAAAATCTCTACCTAGTCGATCATCTATCGATAGGTTAAGCTTGGCTAATAATAAGCTAGCCAACACCAGATACTTCTCATTGGTCAGAATTGAGACCTCCATATGCCCAAATTCGACCAGATCCTTGATAAAGGTGTTGGGCCAACTAGGTATCTCATTCTCTGGCATTTCCATTGGCCCCCTCCACCAACCCCTTAGAATGATAAAATCCCTTAGCCCCCGAACATAAAAAAAAATGTTTTTTCACTCTTGGCCATAAGAAGAGGAATGGGCTACTGGAAACTTTCAGCATAGATGTGCCATGAGATACTAGAAGCTAGACTTTTCTATACTGCTCAACTTTTAGGACATGGGTAAATGGAATAAATTAAAAATATTGGCAAAGAAAACAGACTGGTTGAACAAATGTATCAACACATCAAAGCTGTAGAGAGTTACGAAACAGTTGGGTTATACAGACCTTTAGACCCACAAGGAGGTCAACTATTACTTGGGCAAGAGGAAACCTAAGATCACACCTCAACCCCTCATTGAACACTATTATACACCCCTTAGGAGGTCAATGCATTCTATCCTGAGCCCCCGGTACCAACGACTCATACTCTTCAAAAATATGGTACATTTCCCTAATTTGCACTAGGTCAGTAAGGGATATTTTGGAAATTATTTCAGTATAGTGGTCTGGGGTAAATAATTGGGCCCGAGATGTTGGAAAATTGCTTAGGCTAGCTTTGTCTTTAAACACAACCCTTTTTGTGCTCGAGATGCTCGAACTTGAGCTATCGCTTGATGAACTCTCAAGACTACTCTCACGGGTTGTTTTAGACCCACTTTCAATCTTAGTCTCCCCTTGAAATGCTAAATCTTAGTATCTTTACTATTTAAACTACTAGACATTTTTGCAAAGAAAATGAAGAAAGGATCAAATGGGCAGAAGAACTTACGATGGATATCCTGAGAACTCTAAGAGAAGGAAAGATTTGGAGAGCTTGGAAAGCAAGAACTTGACTAAAAATGATTTCAACAAAAGTGCAAAATGGATATCTCTATCCTATATATTTATAGACATACGGATGCAGGAACCCAGGCGGCAATAATAATTACAATACCTTCCCTTGTGCTTTATATTTTATGAGGTAATCGATGAATTAAATGCAGAAGAACCACCGCAAACCCTAGTCAAGAATTCAAAAATTCTGGTCAAATATTTAAAAACCCCTATCGAGTGGATAGAACCTTAGTTGAATGCACATAACCATTGCAACTACCGTAACCGTCATTTAGTTATCTACTCTCTACCTCTGCTTATTAACAGGCTATACTAGGATCGTGAGTAGGGAGGACTCATGATATGGGATAGCCCAATAGGCCTATAATAGGCCCACTTAACATACACGACCTAATATCACTTCTGGGCCTATATGGTCTAGATCACTTGACAACAACCATTTGATCGTGCATGCTGTTCTTGACCATATTCAATAAGAGGCTTCAAGCTATTTAGCCTAATCAACCATCCCTCCGATCGACTACCCCATTTGTTCAACCATAATCGAACAGATCGCTCACTCTAGTGCTAACTTATATCCTTGCCACATTTAATATTCTAACAAGTATCATTTCTCCACATTAATGGTGCATGATAGCTGGTACAATCTCTACCACCAACTTTGCCACCAACCCTGCTACCATTTTTTATAGGAAGGTACTATATAGAGTACTATTTATCCTAAAAATCGGAGATAATGGCACCTGGAATAATATCAGAATCTAGAATGACCATTAATCCCCTATCAAGAACTAAAGCCCTCTATACCTGATAGGGGCACCTTCTACATATTATACACCAAGAGAAGGCTATAAATACCTTATTGCCAACCATGCTCCAGGTGATGCCAAATACACTATAGCTCTTAATATTTTATTCGATTATCCTTTTTCGATCAGAACTAACTTGAGCATTAGATTTCCTTCGCTGGGGGTCACCTCGACTAGTTTAACATATGCTGTTATTGCAGATCTCAGACCTTGAGAAATACAACAATTAGATTATTCGACCTCTCGGGTCAAATTAGCCCAAACACCACTCTTTTCACTAAAAACAACTTTCAACCTCATCCTAACAAAATAGAAATTTTTGTTTCTTAGTGTATTATTAGTGACAATTTTCACATTGTCATTTATATTTTATGAGTACTATTACATTCTTTTGTAGTGACAATATCATTGTAACACCCCTAAATTTAACATTTTAAAAAATAAGATTTTGAAAATCAAAATATTAATTTAACAAAATTTTTGGGGTTCAACATATAATTAAGGAGGACTTAATTGTATGGAAATTGAAAGTTTTGGGGGTTAATCTATAAATATTTTAGGTCAAATGGGTCATTTTAAGGTATTAACTTGTCCTAGAGCTTAATTGCAAAATGAAACACGGTTTTAGGGCCAATCTGAGGCACTTAGAAAATAGAAGGATTCTATTAAAAGTCAAAGTAAAGTTTTGGGGTTAAATTTGTAATTCTAGAAATTTCTTTATAAATAGCAAAATCCACCCTTATCTTTCTCAAATTTCCTTATGCAACCCTTCTTTCACCCCTTTGGTGAAAACCAATCGGTGTTGGTGATCACCTAAAATAAAACTGACCAATAGTTTCCTTGTGACATGATGAACATGCCCATATTCCAAATATTGTAAACCAACAACCAAGGCACTGCAAAATTGAAGATCAAATGAAGCAATGGTAGAAGCATCTGACATGGCATTTTTGATCGTGGGAGTTGAGGTTTAGATGAGAAGTCTTGATGGGTTCAGCTCAACGAACACATTGATAACTTTAATTTCATCAACTGAATGCTAGTGAGGAAAAATCGAGCAAGGTGGCATGCAGTAGGCTGGAGTTGCAATAGCCAAAAATGTCATAATTGACTAGAAATTCAATGTCTGTTCTTGAAATTGATTTTGGGGTTTGATAGAGCTTAGCAAAGCGAATCTTTTGGTGGTGTCGCAACTCCATTCTAGCAATGGTGCACGGTGGTGCTCTAATGACTGACCATCAATTTGATTGTGACAATAATCTCAATACATGCAGGCTATTATCGCACGATGATTTGGCCTCGAATTTGGTCAATTAGGTAAAATATTGATTAATTAGATGATTGGTTCTTGATTTAATCTGATTGTGTTGATAGCCTAAATTTTAATGTTAAAATAAGTTAATTAGGCCAAAATTATGATTATGGACCAGAATTGATGCTATTCTGCGTGTGTTTACCATTTTCTCACTACAATCTCAAAGTTCCCACAGACGGCACCAAATAATGCTGCTTGAAGCTGTTTATAGAGAAAATGGGGATTGAGTTACTGCTGAGTCGACCAGGGAGGTCGAGTACTCAAGATGGTATATGACTTTGGGGCTTGAGATCTGCAACCACAACATACGTTAAACTAGCTGAGGTACCCCCAGCGAAGGCACTCTGATGCTCAAGTTAGTTCTAGTCGAAGTAGAGAGATCAAACAGAATATAGAGAATATAGAGTTTGTAGTTTATGGGACATTACCTTGAGCGTGGTTGGGCCTGGAGTATTTATAGTTTTCTGTGGGCGTGATTTTACCCAAGTATCCCTCTCGGGTGTATTAACTTTTCCCCAGGCTAGGGGGTTGGGGGTCATTCCATGTTTAGATCTCGATACTGTGTCAGGTGGCTAAATCTCCTATTTTCCTAGATAAACCGTGCCAATGGGGGCATGTCTCTACCAAAATTGTTGGCAGGATTGTCAGAGTTGTTGGCAGCGGTTGCACTGGCTGCCACGTGTTATTAATGCAGAGGAACTCGACTTGTCGGACTGATAAACATGATGGGGATCTGAGTCAATGCCGAAGTGATCTTGAGGTCGATTCATGTCGACCAGACTCGAATGTTCAAACTTCTGGAGTGGTCTTGAGGTTGATACGGGTCGATCGCAGACTATACCAAGTGAGGTCGATACCGATCGACTAAACAGATTTACTGTTGGGCCTCATGGGCTGTCTTGTTTGATGTTGGGCCTATTGGGCCTACTGGGTTATCCCATATCAAGAATAATTGTACATGATTTTAATATAAAGTGAACGTTGACTTAAATCGTTAATTATAAGTTAATTTTTATTAAATTAAGTTAATTGATAAAATTGAGAAATTTAAATTATGTGATGCTATAAAGAGTGATTATTATTATTATTAGGAAAACATATGAAATTTGTAAGGGTGATATAAGTTTTGTAATTATGGGTTTAGAACATTGAATTTGAGATTATAGATAAAATTCTGTTTAAACAGCTAAACATCTACTAATTTAGTTCGGTTAAAACATTAAGTTGATTACTGATGTTAGTTTAAGTTAAATGAACTAAATTGTAATTATGGACTAGAATGATCGAGATAAAACGTAGAATGCCAAATTGAAATGTTGGAATATATACATATATATAAGTTGTGTAAAGGTGTTGGTGGGCCTGGATTGATAATTAGAACATAATTATTGTTAATTAGATTAATCAGTGTAATTATATGTCCGACCTTTGTGTAACCTTGCGAGGACTGATATATATATATATATATATATAGGAATTTGAATTGATTTAATAATTAGATTGAATATGATCCTTGTAAATATTATGGCATTAACAACATTATTAGCATGTCATCTCTCAATCATCAAAACAAGTGTTTTGACGATAAGTCCATTCTTTTGGTTAGGTGATAAGGAGCCAGATCCTGTAGATTAGATTAGCAATTTTGTGACTATTGAGGTGAGGGTCTGCCTAATTTTGTTTCTAGAAAGTGAATGCCCTTTGATTTTTTGAATTCCTCAATTGTTAATTTGTAAAAATGATTGTAGTGGCTCTGATGCCTAAAACTCTTATTGTCTTATTTGTTATTGTTCTATATGTCCTATAGCATTGACCAGCTTTTTTATTTTGTTTCATTGATTTGGGCCTTGTAGACCAAATTTATGTTTTGTGTTTCTCATTGAAATTGCTCTTCATGTGGTTTGTCATGGCCTTATTGGCATAATTGAATTATTCTGTATATCATTTATTTTACTATGTTGGCAATAATTGTTATTGATGGCATTAATATATACATATACAATTTGTTTATCATTTGAATTGTCACATAGGGAAACATTAAAAGGTTGTATGCTTGTAAATTAAAAGGGCTATTATGCTCATAGGGTTGAGTGCCTAGAGCAAGCTATCTTACTTAGGGAAAAGTGCCCCGAATAAAGCCATAGTAGAGGAATAAGGAATATTTGTTATGCATTATATGCTTTAGGTTTTTGTTTGATTCTATTTGTACTCCATTCAGGGAGCAATAAAGACGAAAATGTTTCCATTTGTTGAATTTGATATCATTAATGCTCTGAGATAATCCTGTTTCAAATTGCAAATTCTTGTTGATGATATAGATCTGGTTATATTGATGCTTCTCTAATAGTTTTTCTTTAACTGTTGGTCCCATTTCCCTCACCAAGTTTTTGAGACTTACCTTTCTTTGCTATCTTTTATTTCCTTCCTAGACAAGTATGAAAGAGGATTGAGGGCTTATGACTTGGCTCAAAAGGGACTATTTTGTAATAGATTAGGTTCTTTATATGTACATATAGGCTTCACCTAATTGTTACGCTGACACCTATGGATGTTGTGGTATGTCAATGTTTGAATCTAAGATCTATGGCATGTATATATGGTGTTTCATGAAGTGACATTTTGGGGCTTGCACCAAACCGTAGTTTTAAGATAGAGAACAATTGATATGTGGGATTGTTAAATAGAAGACTTTGACATGTTCGTATTTTTTGTAGGTTCTTTGAGCTTAAGAACAAGCTACTACCCTTCTGTGATTTGTTGAAATTTTGGGTTTCTCGATTATCACTTATATTATAATTTAAGTTTGAATTGGTGGCACCATTGTTTAAAAAATCGGACCGGACCGGCCGTTGAACCGGTCCGATTTTCTCAAAATATTGAAAAAATAGAAAAAATATCATATTTTATAAAAACCATTCAAACCGGCCGGTCCGACCATTGAACCGTTGAACCGGACCAATTTTTTATTTAATTTTTAATAAAGTTATTTTTTTTAATTTTTTTTGGGTCTAAATATAAAGTTTGAAGGTTAAGGTACATTTCACAAGCCATCTAAAAGTAAAAAATAAGCTTTAATTTAAATTTTAGAATTTAAAATTAACTTACACACTCTCAATTTTAAACTTTAAACTTGATATACTAAAATAATTGCAATTATTTATAATATGAATTGTGAAATTTGGATTGTAATATTAGACAATATCCTTTAAACTTTTTATATTTTATATTTTAGTTTTTTTATTAATTTTTAAATAATATATATAATATAAATATATATTTCATAATCATAACGTCACGGTTCAAGTACGGTTCAACCACGGTCCGACCGACGGTTGAACCAATGAACCGTGAATCGATAAGTTTTCTAGTTCAATGAACGATTTGATTTTTCGAACACTAGGTGGCACTTCAATATAGGGACTACCCTGGATGGGACGCCACAATCATTGTACAATTTGTGTAACTTCTAATACTTATTTCCACTTAAGAATTCAAATAATAACAATTTTTTTGATTGGTCATGTATTTGGATGTAAATATGTTGATCTTAACGATTAATACTAACTTTTTTTTTTTTTTAATTTTAGGGTATCGAACACTTGGTTATATGTCTTATATTGCATAAACCAATTTAATCAATGAATAATTATAAGTACTATGTTAACCATGTAGGTGCTCCATGGGTTCTAATATTTTAACATTTAGTGTGTCTTCGTGTCTATGCCGAATTATGTCGTGTCGAGTTCATGTAGCTACTGTGTCTGTCAATCATAGATTTATACTTACAGAGATACTCTACATAGCCATTTTTATGTAGTTGTGTTCATATTGATCGATATATTTCATTAATCAATTATCAATTTGAATGGAGAATTTCTTAGAATAGATATTTTAGAACTCATTTTAATCCATAAAAATATGAAATCAACATGTATGTTCTAATCCTCCTAATAAAAGTTTTGTGTAGGATAAAGAATCAAACAATCAAAGGGAAATGTCAATTATGCAACCCTAAAATTCTAGTATGCAATTTTGTGTATATTTTTATTTAACATATGAATGTAGTACAGATTTACTTAATTGAAAATAGTAACTATTTTTTTTTTCATATTTAAAGTTATCAATGTAAGTTTACGCAATGCATTTCTCTAACATATTAATACAAATTTCTAGCCACATCAATCGATCTAATATATATGCTCAAGAAGTATTAGTATAATTTTTCTTTATAAAATTTTTAACATGATATGATAAATATTTTTTAGTGTCTAAGTGATTACAACAAATGCACCCTCCTCTTCTCTTCTTATATTTGATATTCATATAAAATATATTGATCATCAATTGATCGATATTGAATGATATAATTTGATTATAATTATTCACCTTACATTTATATAAAAATTAACACATACAAAATCTTTGCTTATTACTCTTACATATACTCTATTATCTAAAAATAATATATCCTAGATTTATTTTATTGTAAACATTACTCTAGTATTTATCAGTTTCTTTATTCTTGTCTATTATCGATAAGACTCGAATTTCTTTTTTCTTGGTAATTTGTATGTTAAATTAGCATATTTCTTGTTTAGGCAAAGGTTTACAGTAACCTTGTATATGCTTTTGTCATTTAATGGATTTTCATTTGTAACTCTCATTTTGTAGTAAATTCTATGTAATCACCATGATTTAGCTATAAAACAAATGAATGGAAAAATAAAATTTAAAAGGTAGAAACTACTTTTTTAAAAAGAGTATATATTAGATGAATTAATTAACAAAATTTACACTCCACTTTTTAATATTAGTTGAAGTTCCTAATTATTTAAATCTTTAGTTACTAGATAAAGGAGTTTTGGACATTAACTTTGTTTCTATATATATATATATATATATA
>JACGDI010000421.1:19092-54269 GCA_014898725.1 Jacaranda copaia | reverse complement strand
AATATAGGGGATATTTCATTATAGAACATGAACTCACATGCTTGTTTGCAGCTATAGCATTCACATACTCTCCGCTATCTTTCTTCATATGAGTGGCTCCAAAATTGTCCACTGTGCTTTCATTTTCCTTTGCAACTACAAGTAAAATTTTTAGTATAGAATTTTGTATAATGACAAGAGAAAATATAAATAAAAGAAAGTTAAAATGATATATTACCATTTCCATTAATCGTACAATGAATGATTTAGAACCAGATGTATGAGAGTATGGCATAAGTGCTCTATTTCTTGCATTGATCCTCAACCTTTCCTGCATTTACATATAATTATGTGAAGATGTAGAAAAACAAACTTATATCAATTTCAATTTTATGTCTTTTAAAGTGTGCATTGGATTAAAACCTAAACATAGCAAATTTTAGCTTCAAATTGAAAGCTAAATCTCAATTTGAAGATAAAATCGACCAACCTAATACTGACCACACTTGGGTCAGTTTCAGTTAAAAATTGCCCTAAAAACTACCCTCATTTTTAGCTCAAAGTTGAGCTAAAAATTTATCTAGTATAAGGTCAATTTTACCTTGAATGTACACTTTAATGCCATCCTAAAACTGAGGTGAAATTAGATAGAGTTTGAGCTAAGTTTGAAGCTAAAAGTAGAATTACTTTCATGCCGAAATATGACTTGAATTAGTCTTGATTACATGCAGCAAATAATTATATGAAACAAACAACAAAATTAATCCAACATTTAGAATCCCAACATTTGTCCTATCTATTTACAAAAATAAATTGTATTAGCATCCAATTAACAGAAAATAATAAAAATTACGCAACAATAATTTCATAAAATAACAATAAAAGCAAACTAACATTTATCCCATCCACTTTCCAAAAAAACAAATATACTAGCATCCAAGAAAAGAAAACTAACAAAAATTTGCAACCAAAAATGACATGAAATAACAACAAAACCAAATCACAATTTAGAATTCAAGCATTTATCCCATCTACTTATAAAAATGATACACTCCAACATCCAAAAAAGAAAAAAAAAACTTAACAAAATCTTAGCAGCTAAAAAGAAAAGGTAATTGTTCATTATCGACATGCAATAAATAAAAATCCCAATATTGCCAATAGTAGTTATTATGTAACCAAATACCTGAAACTTAGCATCTCCAAAGACATCACATAATCCCAACCATTTGTCTTGTGGTATCCAATCAAAAGGCACCTCACTCCTTGGATCCATAACATTTTGAACCATTTTCCTATATATCTCACTCAATTTTCCTTTATAATGCTTGTAGCTCTCTACAAACACATCCTTTACATACATTGTGACCATAGGATTGATCTACCATCCTTTGATTGAAAACTATTGCTAAGAATACATTAAATTAGACACAAATTCAATCATTAAGATAATGAACATCCATGTGCATATAATAAATGAAAAACTTAAAAATTTTTCAAATAGGTAATGAACATACATCTAGTCCTACATATACAGGAAATTTATCATGGTCTGGAACTTTTCTCCATGTTGTTTTCCAATCAAGTTCCGGACTATGGCGAACAATGATACCAATCCCATTAGACAAATGAGAAGCATACTTGATCGGCCTCTTTAAGCCTTCAAAAAATTCAATTTCCAACACTTTGCCCACCTGATAAAAATCATAAATAAGAAAACTTAAGTGAACACATTCAAATAATGCACATAACATATTAAAGATGCTAACACTTATATTTTTTGCAATTTCTCTTTCTATTGCCTTGCTTGTGCTTGCACTACGACCTCTTTTTTTGGTGGGACCTATTTTTTATTTGTCAATATACAAATATAAAAATAATAGACACGATTATAAATTATATAAATTTAAAAAAGTTAGTAATTGTAGATTTATTAACATGTGGTCGGAGTAGGATTTATACTCCCAATCTCTCCAATTCCCTCTTCAGGGAGTATAGTTCCTAAAGACTAAGTCTCTTGTGGTAGAGTACCTGATGATAGAGGAATCAATAGTGTATCTACTGATGGTGATGGCATGGCATGAGGATTTGAAATAGTTGAGATGCTTGCTGATTAGCTGTAGCACTCCTAGTAACACGTGGAGTTACATGGTGGTGTGTTGCTGTAGGATTAGTTTGAACAATAGCTGGAGAAGATCCTTGTTAGTTTGTAGACAAAGAAGCCTAACTTGTAGTCAAATATGGAAATGTGGAAGGATCTACAATTGTCATGGGCTTTGAAAGTAGAGAAAACAATTTCCTACTTGCATTGGTGGAGCTCTTAGTTGTGGGCACATCAAAAGTTGAAAGTTGATTTGTAGTGAAATGTGGAGATCTAAGTAGAGGTGTGGGAGTAGTAGTTTCTGCAGTTGAAGGATTTTGAGTGCCTTCATCTATTGTTGATGGAGCATTCCTAGTTATTGGATGATGCAACACAACTCCCTTAGGCGGCATTTTCACTATAAAATAAAAAACAAAAATAAAATAAGTTAATCATTTCAACAATAACATCGAAGAAAATATATAGAATGAGATCAACATTGCTACAAAAGTATTTAAACAAAATTGCAAAGTTAGGAATGTAAGAATAATATTCTATTAAATTTGAAATTCAAAAAAACAAAATATTTATACTTTGAGAATTTAAACAATGAAATGCAATACATGACATTTAATAGCATTTCACAACATGTATATAACATGACTAAGACTCAAGTTAGTATAAAAATGGACAAAAGAAGTATATTTTATATTGCATGAAGGTTAAACAATAGAAATGAATGCAACTATGTTGACAAATATGTACATAAATAATTCTATTAAATGCATAACATTTGAACCTAAGTTACGTTAACTTAAATGGTTGTTTTTGTAGCTTACTTTTAATGAGGAAGTATGAATATCATTTTCATCAAAATATTGATTTAATGTTTCATCTTTCTCATCACTTGAATTAAATTCGACACCATATCTATGCTCTCCAATGCCATTAAGAACATCTTCATCTATAACATCAGGCTCAGTATCTTCTCTAGCTAAATAGTTCAAATTAAAGTCATCATCTGCCAATACAGTTGTATCCCCATTTGAATCATGATGCTGAAATGCATCAATCTAACCCCTCAATTCAACATTACTTTTATCTAGCACATTCAGTTGTTCGTGTTCAGGAAGATTCCAAAGATGCGTATGATGTATACGTTGCACAATTTGCCAATTATCACCAAATTTAGTGTCATGGATGTAGGTAGCTTGTTGCACTTGGTTTGGCAACAAGAATGGATCATCTTTGTACCATCGAGATCTTACATCAATACTGAGAAAATGCTTATCTTGTCTTATTGTAGTTTTGCTACCAATATTGAACCACTCATACTGAAATAATACCACTTTGTATCCATAAAGATATATGAGCTCTAATACTTCAGTTAAGAAGCCATAGAACTTTAACATCTTATTATTGTGCTCTCCCTTTATAATTAATCTACTATTTTGTGTGGTTCGTTGATCATCTCAATCTTTTGCATGAAATCAAACTTCATTGCGCAACAACTAAAATAAAACTTTGTTAAGTACGATTGAGGACTATTTATCAGTGACCACAATTCTTTAGAAACTTGCTCAGGGTGATGGTGATAGACTTTGTTGATCTTCAAATAAATATAGATGTAGAATGGTGAGCGCTAGTACAATTCAGATTTAAACTAGTATTGGTACGATTTACAACTCACATGTTCCCTAAACCAGCAATGGAATTTTTCTTGATGTGTTTTTTGAATGTCTCTCATAGTGAGCCTCTTTGACACCTTCAAGTGCTTTCTAAACCATATAATTATCTTAGGTTATGAGAAGTATTAAGTCCAAATGGATGAACTTTTAATGTAAAGATGGAAAGCTCGCATTCATTTGGTTGGTTGGCACCGTCATTGTTTCTTGCAACTTTATTAGACTTTTTCTCAATGTCATTTAGATACATTGATATGAATATTAAACACTTTTTCACTATGTATCCTTCAGTAATAGATCCTTTAGGCAGAGCTTTATTGCGCACATAACCCTTAAAAGATTTAAAGAACCTAAAATAAGATGTCACATAAAGAAGCTTTGTTAATACTCTCTTTTGGATTTATTTGAATATGAATTTTTTTTTATGATAAAAAAATAGGATTCCTTTTACCTTTTGATGGGATACATCCAATGAGAATGAACCAGACCAGCAATTTTTGCCTCTTAAGGTAGGTGAATTGCTAAGTAGACCATGATATCGAAGAATGTAGGAGGAAATATTTTCTCTAACTTGCATAAAATAAGAGGAATATTTCTCTCCATTTTCTCAATGTCAACAACTCTTAGTGTCTTTGACCATAAGATGCTATAGAATTCACCCAATTCAACTAACATCCTTATGAAGATATCCGCGAATGCCCGTAGGTATCAAACGCTGTAAGAGTACGTGGCAATCATGTGTTTTTAACCTGGATATCCTTCCATCTTTTACACATCTAGTAATATTTGTAGCATATCCATCGGGGAACTTGATAGATCTAAGGAAATCATCGAAAGCCTTTTTCTATGTGGATGAAAGGTTGTAACATGCCTTAAACTTTATTGTTACATTTCCACGTCTTTGTAAGTGTAACTCCTTTCTTATATTAAGATCACGTAGGTCTTCTTGTGCATTTTTTGTGTCTTTTGTTTTCCCATCGATGTTTAGTAATGTCCCCAACACACTATCACTAATGTTCTTTTCCAAATTCATGACATCAATATTATGTCAAATTTTGAGTTTATACCAATAAGGCAACTCAAAAAGATACTTTTTTTTTTTTACCTAAGTCCCTTCCTCTATGCTTCATTTTCTCTTTTGATTACTTGGGTATTTCCCAAGTACGTCGAACATGTGCTCGATGTTGTTCAAGTGTAGAAGCACTTCATCCCCAGTCTATTCAAGAGGTCTAGATCGACATTCTATCTTATCGTCAAGCAATTTGCTCATACAAAAGGGATGGGCATTATCCAAGTAACGATGATGACCTATGTAGCATATCTTACTTCGAATCTTTCTTGAATCCATGTCATAGAGATAACAAGGACACATTGTGTATCTTTTCATGATCCATCCTGCCAAATTACTGAGTACATAAAAATCATTAATTGTCCACAAAATTGTTGCACGCATTTTGAAAGATTGCTTACTAGAGAGATCATATACCTGGACCTCTTCCCACAATTCTTTCAACTCTTCTATCAGTGGTCTAAGATAAATATCAATATCTTTTCCAGGAGCTCAAGGACCAGAGATAAGTAAAGGCATCATAAAAAAGTCATCTTTAATGCCTTTGTATACTGGCATATTATATGGAATGACTACAATAGGCCACTTATTGTATGAATTGCTTATGTTTCCAAAAAGATTGAACCCATCTATATTAAGACCAAGTCTGACATTGTGTGGATCTAAGGCAAAATCTGGACATTGAAGATCAAATTTTTTCCAAGCAAATAAATCTGCAGGATGGCTCATACTTTTTTCCATATCCAAACGTGTCTCAGCATGCCACCATATATTAGAAGTAGTTTTAAAACACATGTAAAGTCTTTGGAGCCTTGGAGTAAAAGGAAAGCACCACAACACCTTCTGGGGAAGGTGTTGCTCTTTCCTTTCATGAAGTTTCCAATGAGGCTCTTTACAAATTGGATAACATGTCTCATTTTCATTTTCTTTCCAAAATAAAGCACAATCATATCTACATGCATCTATTTTTTTGTACCCCAATCTTATTCCTGAAAGTAGTTTTCTAGCCATGTAAAGATTTTTTGGAACCATATTTCCTTCTGGTAGGACATCTTTTAACAATTCAAGTATCTTGTTTGTTGCTTTATTAGACATTCTATTCATTATTTTGATATGCATCAATTTCACAATAAAGTTCAACAAAGAATGGTTCTTGCAACTAGGGTATAGTTCACGAGTGGCATCATGAAGTAGCCTTTCAAAATTTTGTTCATATGAGTAAGAATAGGCTTCACCAAATTCTACATCTCTAATTTCCCCTATCATTTCTGGTAGTTCATCATTCCCATCACTATCACAATCATCACATTCTTAACATGACCACATAATATCATTTTCAAGAGGACCACTGCTATGCGTACTTTGACTATAAGAAGCAGGCTGATTTGATTCATGTTCCCCATGATGTATCCAATGTCGATAGTGTGCGTAAAAACCCCTTATGATCAAATCTCTCTTAACCTCAACATGAATTTTTCTTTTAATATTTCGACATGCATTGCATGCACATAAAATTTTATTGTCTAAGTCAATTGCATTCTCCCTTGCAAACTCAATAAATAAGTTTACACTAGCAATGGACTTTAGACTGAATCTATCTTTCTCATCTATCCAACTTTTATCCATATTTGCAATACATAATTAAGTTTGAGATTATGTGAATCATATCCTATTTTATGGAGCTTAATCTCCACATTTTTATATTTCAATACCTAACTTTATTTGGTTATTAATTCTTACATGGAAATAACTTGTGTTTAGATCAATGATTGAAAATATTTACATTATAAAATTAAAAGTGATATTTTAATAGAAGAGTGATCATTATATATTGATGGATAATTATTACATCAAATAATTATCCATCACTACAATAAATATGAGAGAACAAGGATTTATAGCAAGTAAATGCATGCATCATCTGAACTTCCCCATTTCCCAAAATATATTGAATAAAAAAAAGAACAAACAAATGTCATGTTGACTTTTATTCTTATATTTGTTCCAAAGCTTCAGTATCTTATTTGACAATGACAGATTAATAATTACTTAATAATTGAATGCCTTCAATCTCAAAATTAAAACTACTTAGTTCCATTTTGGCAACCACTTAAACACTACAAGATAGGGAGCAATTGTAATCATTTGCTTAATCTTAGAGATAAGTGCAAAATCATAAACTAAACTAACAAAGTTTCTCCCATAAAAGAGTAATGCTTAAAACAAGAGCAGCAACTTTCCCCCCAGGCCAACACCAACAAATTCAAGCATGATTTCTAGCCTAGTTTACTTTATTCCCTATATTCAACATTGAAGAAAAACTCTTCTAGATTTATACAAATACATGAATATATATAAATGCAACTATATAAAGGAGGGAATGCCCCAATAATGAAAATTCCTCAACTTTTCAATGAGAAACAATTACAAACCCAAAAAAACCAACGAAAGATGGCAGTATGTTAACACAACATGAACAACAACAAAATATACACCCCAAATTAACCACATTGTAGTAAAGGCCTAAGGAAACGGAAATATGCTAAAACTATACCTAAATGTTTGAGACAGACAGAGAGCAAGGGGGGCTCGCAAAAGCAACAATTTGACAAGATAGTAGCTTTGGCTCCCACCAAAATTGATAAAAAAAATAAAATGGAAACATAAGCAATGGAACTTGCCTTTTCAGAAAATAAAACATAATACTGATAAACATTAGCACTAGTTGAGCAAAGGAACAAAAAGATACTTGTTGTTTTTAACTTGGATTTCTACAAATTCTCTGTCGTGGAACCTCCATGCTCCTCATCGAAACCATGCAGTAGTAGCAGGGAACCCAGATATCACAGGATAGAATGTGGTAAGCTACTGTGTGACAAATTGGACCCAGCAAAAAAAAGAAACTGGAAAAGGAGAATTTTTTCTACTCAAAAGAAAAATGGCGAAACATGGAAGATGATGTCCCTGGAATGTTGTTTCTGGTCTCAAATTGCTGAGTAAGCTTTAGAATTTCTCCCTTGCCAGGTATGTTCTTCCTTTTAGCTTGCAATATCCTACTATCCACACAAGCCGTCGGACTTTGCCTTACTTGGAAATGGAGGACGACTCAAAAATGGAGGAGGACAAAGCTGCTGTTTTTGGAAACATAATACCCTGCTGCCACTCCATGACTCTACCAACTTGAAAGCAACGATGTGTGGACAGCTTATGAGGTTGAAGATGGAGAAGAAAGATGGGAGGAATGTGTGAACAGCTCAATCGTTTGAGCAACAATCACCACAGTACTGGATTCCAAACCTTCTTTAAATCCAATTTTGGCTTTCAAAGTCTTGGTTTTTCCTATAGCAGTTGCCAAAATGTAGAGGAAAAGGAGTACTTTTGTTGCAATTTCTTGCTATTTTTGGTAGTTCTTTCCATGCTTTATAATTTTGTTTTCTTTACTTTTACATTTTGTTGGAATTTAATATTAAAATAATTTAATATTTCAAAAGAAACTAGATACTAATGGGCTTGTTCTCCTATAGTTTGGGGAAATATTTTCTAGCACCCAAAATAATTTTAAAATACATGCACATTCCCCAATCTTTCTCCCAAAATACTACAATTTTTTATTGACCCCCCCTCATAATTCACCCAAAAAAACACTACACCCTAAAAATTATGTTATGTATATATTAATTATGTTTTATATTTCATTTCTAATTAAATATTATGCTTATTTTTTTAATAAATAATTTGTGATTTAGTTCCATATTATATAAAATTATTTATTTTTTTAATTTGATGAATCGTTATTTTATTTAAATAAATAACTAACTTTTATTTCTACATAAATTGTAAATAATAAATAGTTAAATAATTATATTTTAAGAATAAATAATAATTAGTTTATAATTAATGTACAATATTTAATTTTTTACATAAATCGATATCAATAATTATGATATCATTATGATATTAACTGATTTTTTATAATTAAGATACAATTATAATTTCATAAATAATTAATATTTATTAATAAATTCATAAAAATATAAATTTTAAAATAAAGCACCAATTGAATTAATTACACATAATTTTATTACAACAATATATCAATTATTATATATATATATTTATATATACATCATCCAACTTTAAATACACATATATACATATATATATATATAATATTACATAAAAAAAATCACTTTCATCCTATAAATCAAACAAAAAAGTAATTGATTTAACATCAACAGTAAAGTTTGTCTCCTCATAAAATATAAGGAAACAAATAATTCATTCTCATATCATTTTTCATACCTTCCCAAAATAAAAAGAAACACTTGGCACATTCTCCAAATTTTCTCCCAAAAACCCATTTCCCCAAACTGTTTTCTACAAAATGCTCAAAATGTAAGAGAACAAGCCCTAAAATTTTTTGGTATAAGATTTTTGCTACAATTTTTAATTTGGTTTTGTTTAATTTGTCAACCAAACTATGAAAAGTGCTCTTAAACTATGAAAAGTGCTCTTAAACCTATTCATTTTATTATTATTCATTATATTTAAGAAAGAATCAACTGCATAACTTTATTTTCTATGTTTAATAATATAATACATTTTTATTAGTAGAATAAAAATAATATTTAATTATGTATTGACTCGAGAGCCTTGAGTTTAGATACAAACAACTGAAGATGGAATAAAGGTAGCTTGAGATTGGCTTGTGAAACTCACGATCTGACATAACTCGTATGCATCCCTACACTGGTCGGCCATCACCTAATAGCACATAAAACAAGGGTTGAAGCCTTTGACGAGAATAGAAATGTGTGAAGAAAGGAAGGAAAAAAAAAGGGAAAAAAGAAAGGAAGATAAAACATGTGTGCTTTATTGCTTTGATTTTAGTCTGCAAAGGTACTTCTTCTTGTAGTATATTTACCTTATATGAAGTGTCACTAAATTAAATGACATATATTTTTCTACAATACTACCCTCATTAATTTTACAACAACTTGTTGATTCGCATTTTACAATTTTAGTACACTAATTGCTTGGTAAATATTTTTAAAAACTAATAAATAGATATTTAGAAAAATATCTTATATTAGATAGCATAAGTTTATAATTTGGAATTATATATATTATAATATTAAAATAATAAATATATCTAAAATAATCTAGTTAAATATAATTAGCTTTATTTATTAACTAAAATAAAAATTTAAGAATAAATATCACATCTAAAACTATCATCCTAACAATACAATTTTATGTCAAATAAGCACTCAATTCATATTAATCATTTCAAGATAATTCTAATATAGTTTAAAATAGTTTGAACAATATAAATTAATAACTTTCAAATAATTAAAATACATGAAAATAATTCTTTCCAATTAATACTTAATGATATAAAAAATATTGAACAATATAAATGCTGTTATTTTAATAACTTTTTAGAAAAAGGGTAATTTGGTTATTTAAAAATTTTCATTCCATTCCTACTAGTCGTTTTCATTTGCCAATCATTAGAATAGAATCAAGAAGAAAATGATGATTCCATTTTTTCCTTATTCTTTGTATATACCCATCATAAGATAAATTTTACCAATACCATTCTATTTCTAAAATCATTCCATTCCCACCTAATTCCATTTCTGCATGCCTATTGTACCATTGAATGGAAATGAAATGAAACGTATATCATAATTTAATTCAATATATGGGGGTAAGAAATAATTTTATTAAACTTATAACTATATCACTAAGTTTATATTACAATGTCATGATTATTTCTGAAGAATTTTAAAATTGCTAACTCAATTAACGTTATACAAGTTGATCAATTCTCAATAATTTCCGTTAATTAAGAGCAAAATTTTTTCAATAAATGCATGCTCAACTTGTCTACATTAATAAATTATAAGTATAGAATATTTTAATTTTTGAAATGAAATTAATTACAAAGTTTATATGAATACACAAATTTTATACAAAATAATATTCAAATTAAATTAAAAGATCCAAAATAAATGCAAAGTCATCTCAATAAAATTGGAGGCCTAAGGCGAAATATTAAAATGAGGCCTTTAAGATGTAATAGAAAAGTAATTTTTTGACATGCATATCTTTTTAGTAATTATTTCGTATTTTTTAGAAAAAAGACAAAAAATCCTTCTTGTATAAAATAATATCATCTAAAGTTTATTCTCTAACTTTTTTCAAATGCAAAATTATTAATTATATTTTTATAATTAATTTCATATAACATATTTTTTTAATTGATTAGCATAGTCAGCCCATTTTATCTTTCTTGAGACATTGACATATTTTATTAATTTTAATTTTAAAACATTTATTCAAAAAATAAATAAATTTAAGAAATAAAACCTTGATCCATCCATAAAAGAGAATCAACACTAATATTATTTAGTAATTAATATTGAAAAAGAATGAATGAGATAGTGTTTTGATAAGTAAAAGAATAAAAACTAAAAGGATAATGGAGATTTAGGAGAATCAAAATAATCAAATTTATATTTGTATTTTTAATTAATTATTTATTGTAAGTTTAACTAATAAGGTTAGGCTTAAATTGTTGGAAAAAGAAAATATATATATATATATATATATATATGAGGCTTTTAAACTAAAGGCCTAATTTTTTAGGTCTATAATGTTAAAAAAAAGGAAAAAAATAGTCTTATATTTTTATTTTTTAAGCCTAAAATATAGGGAGAAAAAATACATATAGGAGGCCTCCAAAATTAGAGGTCTAAGACGATTGCTTTTTTTAACTAAAAGTAGAGTCACCCCTGACTAAATGCTGAAAAAATGAAACTTTGATATAAATATTGATTGCACTACAAATATATCAAAAACTTACATCATATACTAATAATGGATCTACAAAAGAAACAATTATTTTTATTAAAGAAAACTCAATTAATGATATGCAGGCCCCATTTAGACACACATAAAATTGAGTTACTAACTTTGGTTTATTACTTAATACATCCCTCTATGATCTCATAAAAAATATAAAATAAAAATAAAAAATACTACCTTTAGCATAAAGTAGCAATAGAACTTTGTGTAAGTGAGACTTCATATGGGTATTTGAAATCGGTATTTAAAAAATACATTTCCATTACATATTTTCGGTGATTTTATATTTTTAAATTTTCAAATATAAAATCACCGAAAACATGTAATGGAAACGTGCTTTTTAAATACCGATTTCAAATACCTTAAAATATAAATTTTTCTTATTTTATGGAGAAGGTGTGTTTTATTTATTAAATGAATAATCAAAAATTATGGGCAACTTCATTTCTTAAAAAGATAAAGTTAACGGTGTTAAGGAGATTAAGAGAATTTAACAGAATTGAATAATTTAAGTAAAAGTGAGAGAACAAGAAGGCAAAATGATACAATTAAAAGTTCAAAGGGGTAAAATGAGACGAAGTTAAAGTACAAGGGGATAAAGCGGATTTTACCCTATTGAATAATATACTCTAAGTTAATACTTTCTTTTCATTGTTTAACATGCCTAATTTTAGGGACTATTTTCTTTTCATTAAGTTACTATGGTAAACTAGATTTCTTTCTTCTCTTTTCCTATTGAGGTATGTAATATTTAACTATTTATTTTAAGGAGTTTCTAGAGTTTTTCTAAAGTAATATTATCATAAAGTATAATAAAAAGTTAGTTTCTTAAACACCAAAATTTAGAAGTCCAAATTTTAATATAAGATAAAACAAATAACTTTTGTACATGTTGTTTATATACAAAATGGAGGGAGAAGCTAAAATTTGGAGGGAATAAAAATATAATAGGAAAATTCGTTTTTGGAGGGAGCACTATCAAGTTTTGCAAGTACAAGTATAAGTATCTATGCACATGCAGCTATTAGCTTATGTGGGCTACAACCGAGATGGTTTGAGGCATGTTGCAGTATGGCAAAAGCACAGGTTCGAATGCCACTTCGTGCACAATTGTTATGTTTATTCTCCAGCCTTCAGAGTCCATGCAGGGGCCCAAAGAGCTGTAGCTTGTTCCAGCCCAGTTTAGCCTCATGGCCCAGGAGCCCAGTTTGTGGCATCACAGCTCCTTGCCAAGAGCCCAGTTCAACCTAGGGCTCGACTGCCGAGCCCACCAGAGTTTGGGCAAGGTGCAATGGCCTAGCAGTTTTACGTATTTCTGTATGTATGCATGTAGTTTTATATATATGTATTTATATTATACCTAATATAGAGGTAGATATATCTACACACATATATATATCTAAATATATATTATTTTGAAATAGTTTTATAAAGAATTTTTATTGATTTAAATTTTAGTTTTCTTATTATATTTCCAAATTTTTTTATTGAGGGTTAAATAGGCATTTCATATTATGTGGTTTTTTTTTCCATAAATAAACTAAATTTAGGGGGTTTGTGGGTAATTAGTCTTTCATATTTTACAAATTTCCGTTAATATTTAACTGTGTGGGACCAAAAATGTTAAAGGAATTATGCAATTTGGATTAAAATCAAATTAATTAAACACAAAAATCAAAGTTTTTTAAATTTCATAAATAATTTTTCCAAAATTTTTTATTTTGAGAAAAATATTACAATAAATTATAATAGGGAAACACTCAAATTCTTAACCCCTAAAATTTATTCGTCTTACTTCATCAAATAATATAAGATAAAGGACATAAATTTTGGATAAACTCTATAAATAGGAGAAGTTAAAATTTTGGGGGAATAAAAATTGGGGGAATTCTTTTTTGGAGGGAATTATATTACTTCATTACATAGAACAAGTATAAAATAAAATTGTTACCATTTCAGTGAAGCCCTTAGTTTTCATTTTTCCCCCTTACGTAGTGTTTGGTTATGTTTTATACATTAAGTATTATGTGTTTGGAAAAATGAGTTTTTGAAGTAGGGTTGGATAATGTGATAGTTGTATTGGAGAATATGATAAATGTTTGTTTATATTTTGAAAAATAGTTGAGAATTTTTTTTCGAGAGTTTTGGTATGTTTGCACTTAAAATTTCTAGACAATTAGATATTTACACATAAAAAAATTAAATTAAATAAAAGGTGAAAAAATAAATGATATGAAATATAAGTATACAAATAAAAAATAAATATATAAAAAAGGAAAAAAATGTAAAAATAAAACTATATATGCGCATATAAATATTAATATATACATATATACACATATACATATATATATAAAATGAACCTAGCACCCTACCAATGTGGCAATTGAGCAATTCCATTGGGCTACATGTGGGTGAAGGAAAGGGATGCAATTTAGGTTTTCTTAATATTTATACTTTATTTAATTGTAAAATTGGTTAAACTGATTAATGGTTTGAGATGTAGATCTAAATAGATCCAAATAAAAAATAATTTTATCTTTTACTTTTTAGATACTTAATTTTATTTTTATTTTTTTAACTATAATTAAGGGTGATATGGGCATATAGGTACCCATTTTTGGAGAAAAATTTTAATTGTGACGTGATATTAACAAGTAAAATATTTTTTACACTATAAATTAAATTAAATTATGGAGGGTACAAAATTTTGAAGGAAGAAACTTTTGAGCAAATTTGGAGGGAAATAAATTTTAGGTGGGACTTTATTTAATTGAGATTTAAAATTAGTAACAAAGGTATTTGTTACCATTTTCATTTAACAGAATTTTGGAGGGAAATATTTTTTAGAGGGTATATATAATAATGTAATAAATTTTGTCTAATTTATTTTGTAAGTTTGGATACTAAATCCTTAGAAGAATAAGAGAAATTATATAAATTACTTTTGGTCATGATGTGCAATTTAAAATACCTACATAAACCCCATACTATGCACAGCATATTCATTCAATTAAATTAAATAAATAAATTTATAAACATACAATTAATTTATTGTGTTTTCATAGATGTAATAATATTTTTATATTTAAATAATAGAATACTATTATTTTTGAAAAGATGTTGCTTCAAAAATTAAATAATAATGCCAAATAGCATCAATTAGATCAAAAATAATATGACATATTAATGTTAAGTAAAACTTAAAAATATTGCTATATTTTATTTATATACTTTTTACAGTTTCATGTTTGGGCACATGGCATAAATATTTTTATAAAATATAAATAATGATAGACCTGTATTATAAAGTAAGGAAATTTAAGGTCTTAAGTTATGAATCCATGTCAAGGTATACGTGATACAAATATTTTAATCAATAAAAATACAATGAAATACTAAATTTGAAATGTAGAAAATTAAAGGATTTGAATAATATAAGATTTCTACTAATTGTTTTTTAGAAATTCATCATAAAGAAGAAAATATTGAATTGAAATATAAAATATTGATGGAATATCCCATCGAAAATCTATCGAAAAAGTTTCTAATAAAAGTTCAATAGAATTCCACTAAAAATCCCTTGAAAAAGTTCATTTCACTATGGGAGTTTTCTACTTTCCCTATAAAATTTGGAAATTTTGAATTATTTTATAATATTTGTATTAAATATCAAGATCCTTTATATAGGTAAAAGAAGGAAAAAATTTTTTTAACTACTTCAAAATATTTTTATATTATCATATCAATATACATAATTTTAAAAAGATAATATGTGGCAACCCAATCAAAATAACTTTCAAGTTGAGATGCAACCAATTCAAATTTAAATCATAGTATAAAAAAAAAACTAAGTGGGCCCAAATATTTCAAAATATCTCAAAAGATAGCAGCATGCTCCAACTTAATAGAATAATACAAGGTACTATATATATGCCATAAGTCTCCCAAATACATTCAAACACATCAACAATCTCAAATCTTAACTACAATTAGGCGAAGTCGGTATATATACATGCAAAACGCCTAATCTATTATAGATGGATCCTTGGGGCCAAGCCATAAGCCCTCATTCTTCACTTAATCCTATTTGGAAGAAAATAAGGAATAACAAAATGGTAAATTTGAAGGACTTAGTAAGGGAAAGTATAATAAGTAGTCAAAATGGATTTGTTGAAGTAGTATAGATTATCAACTAGCTAGATATTATAACTAGAAACACGAACAAGCTAGAACATAAAAAATATCAAAATATGCAAATGGAAACCTCTCCATCCTTATTGATCCCTAAATGAAGTACAAATAAAATCAAACAAACTCGAAGCATAATATTGAATCAAACAATCCCAAAGCATAACATGCATATTAGATTTTTCTTATTCCTCAAATACGTGACAGAATCATCAAGCATTCCACTGGTAAGTGATAAAATCATCAAGCATTCCGCTTGGTATTAGTATTTGGCCCTAAATCCATTTCCCTTATATGTATATGTTGATACCTTCAATAAACAAGTATGTCGACATGGCCAACCAAATGATATACAGAACGAATTCAAGTATGTTGACAAGGTCAAACATATGATATACAGAACGAATATATAGAAAAAACTCAAGTATGCCAACAAGGCCAAACAGATAATATACAAAACAAATTCAAGTATGCCAACAAGGCTAAACAAACATTATACAGAGCGAATTCAAGTATGTCAACAAGGCCACGATCATATCGAACAATAATAGATAAGAAAATGAAAGTTCTTGGCGCTAGAATGAGTATAATCAATTTCTATAGAAGCACAATTAAGGAATTCAAATGATCAAAGAAATCCAAGCAAATCACAGAACATTCACTTCCTAGAATAAAATAGTTAAACAGACCTTCACCTCAATAGCCACAAAAATGCTATCCCAAGCTATTGATCTATGGGATCCTGCTCCTTGCTACTTGACCAAAAGAATGATCTTATCCTCAAAACACTTATTTTGACCTATAACCATAGTTAAATAGATAACATTCTATCATCAGTTGTTATAACATTATTACTATATTTTACGGTTCAGTTTCAATATTATCAATATGTAACATACTAATTATATTGTTAATACTGGAATATTTACAAGGATCATATTTGCCCTAATAAAGAAATAAAATTGGATCCCTAAATTATATAATTATCTTTGCAACATTACACAAAGTCGATTATATTGTCCAACTATTATTAATAATCCAAATTTTTTCGCTTAGGGATCAATTATACAAAAATAGGACTTTATCATATAATTAACTTATTTAACCAAGATTATCATATAATATAATAAATCTAGGTCCACTAAGCTTACATAAATATACATGCATGTCTCATATCCAGATCCCATATCATATTCTTCCATTTTTACTACAAAATACAAAAGTTGAGCAAGATAATCTCAAGGACAACATAATATATCAAGTCCTAATTCCAACCTATTTATACCAAATCTTGATATTGGGGCACAATTGTTGTAAACCAACTGCAATGAGACAAAGAAACTATCCTGGAGCTGCTGTCTTGCTGCTGTGCATGATTGTCGAAATAGTTCACCACCATCACCTTTAGAAGTATCTCAACACAACCAAGCAAACGCCTAACTCAATTTCAAGCTTCGCAGCCGAGAGGGTCATCAATTGAGGCCTCAAAACTCTAGCGCCACCACCTTCATCATCATCGTCTTTCTCCAATTCTACTGTTAGTGGTGGTCCAAACCAAAAATCGAAGACACCAAACTGCTCCTTGAGCTAAACCCTACAAGAATCATAGTCCAGATCGAAGCTCTAGCTGTTGCTCTCCTCATCACTCACTCCCATGGCCTGACTTTCAGGTCAATGTTTTGGCCATTCCACCGGTTGTTTTGACAAGATTTTGGTACCATGGTATTCCTTGTGTTCGAGGAGGACAACAGTATATGGTTTAATAGGTTTCACCATCACTAGAGGAAGTTGCTTGAAAAGGTTGAAGGAAGGGGTGCATGTGAAAATAAAGAAAATTGGAGGGGCAAAATTGTTATATAAATGGGTATTTTCCAAAAATTATAATTGAACTAGAATTTTATTCTAGCTTTCAATTAGACCCTCAAAAGTTCCCATTGACTTCCAATTTATCCTGCAACTTATTAGTGCCTCGCATTAGCCCGGTTGACCAAAATAATTCCATTTCGATCTCCAAAACTTTTTAAATCCTTGCAATTAAGTTTTTCCTATTTACATAATGATCTCCAAACTTTCAAAATAAATAATAAAATTTTTGAATAAAATATTAAATAAAATTCCATCGATTATATGATTTTTAGGGGTGTTACGTAATATCAAATCTTTTATTTGATAAAATTTTGGTTCGTGTGCCACAACTTGATTGGCCGCTATCTTATTAAACTACAAGATGCTATCTTATTAAACTACAAGATGCAAGTTTATTGGTTGGAATTAATATCTCAATAAAATTTAAAACAAATTTATCAATTGTTAATAATTTGTAGTAGTTTATCAAAAAAAATATTATATGTGAATTTGAATTAAGTTGTTGCTTATCTAAATAAATTTTGAATTTTCTTAGATAGAGATGAGTAATTAACAACAATGGATTTTTCTAATTTAATTTTAAAAAAATTAAAATTCTAAAAATCCAAAACTTGGTCAAAATTGTACAATTGTGAGTACTCCTACATCGTTGTACTACCTATAATAATATGGATATGTAATTTGATGTATACTACGTGATTTTAGGTGCTAATTAGTAATGAAATAGATGCACTGTGCTATACCAACTTGCGGACGTAGCCTTTGAAATTCAAACGCATCCATAATTAACACTGTACATTCGGGGATGGAATGAAAGTCATATAGTTTACTTTTGAGGTCTAAAATTGAGTTTTGAAACAATTACCATTATTTATATGGTAAAAGTTTATACAAATTCACTCTAAGAGAGATAAATATAACTTACTCTATCAAGTCTTGAACCCCTTTCCGATGGCTAAGCAATTGACTAATTTTACGGGAATATAGGAACACTTAAGAAAATAAAATAATCAAGCAGCATGTATCATTTATTTTAAAAATTTTCCTTTTGTGTATATTTCTATAGAGAAATTGAATAAATTGATGCAACAAAAATGGATCTAAGTTAATTATATTAAAAATACACAATGGAACAAAATATTTATTATTCTTCGATGGTTGTGCCTTGAGCATATCGAATATACAATATTTTTTAATTTAATCATTTAATATTTTATATAAACTATTCATATTATATAATATTAGAAGCAAATTTATAAGTTTATTTACGTAGCACCAATGGTACCCAGTAGCTCGAGCTAACACTTTAGTGTAGAATTTTAAAAATAAAAAAATTACCATAACAACATTTCTTTTATATATGTATATTTCTATATTATTATATATAGCACAATGATATGATGTTTGATTATAATTATATAATTTTATTAATAAAATTCTAAATTTTTAAAAGTTTAAAATTTCTAGTTAAATAGAAGTATGATGATTGGTTATTAATTATATAGCCTGAAAAACAATTAGTAGACTACCAACAGAAAAACTGTTTTTGGAAATTTATTGATGGGTTACCGAAAAAAAGAAATATGTTGACAAAAGTAATCGGTGGATTATAAAAGAAACTAAATTGGTCGGCAATATTACAAAGGGTTATCGATGAAGTCACATCTCTTGAAAATTTTACAACAGATTATTGATGGAATTACAATCTTTGTGACATTTACTGATGAATTATCAAATGAAAATATATATATATGTTGAAAATATTACTGATGAAGGTATATATGTTGAAAAAATTACTAACAGATTACCGCAGAAAGTAGTGTATTTAAATCCTAAAGAATTATTGATGAAATTTATGCCTTTCTCGGAAAAAATTACTGTCCATTTACACACAAATTGTAGTTTCTGGCTAAATTAATTACCAACAGATTATTCATGAATACTTTGTCTTTTGACAATTCTATCAATAATCTTTAGATAAATTTGTTGTAAAATTTTTAAATTGCACTTCATATATGTCAATAATCCGGGGAAAATTCATAGATAATTTTTGACATTCAAGGTATGTTTTTGTTGTACGAAATAATGATAATTAAAATTTTGTCTAAAATCATAATAACAATTTTTTGATTGTTACTATATATATATATGTGTGTGTGTGTGTGTGTGTGTTACAACTAATTTATCAAGAGTGACAAATTAATTTTTTTTACGGTAATTTTCACATTATTATTATAACAAAGTAAAAGTATTTATCACTTGATACATATTATTAGTGACAAAATAAAAAATATTATCACTTAAATCCTTATCATTATGGCAACTTTTATATTTTTATAAAGTCGTATAAGGTATGGAAATGATAGAAAAAGCATTTCATTTTCAGGATGTTACATGCCCACTCTTGCTCGTCTTTCCTAACTTAAATCTTAGTCTTTTCAATATAAAATTAGATAAGTGAAACCAAGTTGTTGCAGGAGACATGGTACTTAATTTTAGAGCAGAACCCCATTTTCAGCCAACAAATATATGGGTCAAAGTCAATGCCCACAGATCACCTTTCTTTCCTCCGAACAAGCCCAGTAATTAGAACATGCACATTTGTAATCCTCATTAAATGTAGGGTTAATTACCCAAACCTCCACGAGGTTTGGTCCATTTATCCAAAAGTTTATAAATTTGATGAAATTATAAATACTCCTTGAATATTTTGCCCCATCTCATATTTTTCAATACCGTTAGCATCCATTAAAAAAATTTCTAACGTCATTAAAAATTTTGCATGAAAATTCAAAAATTCCCTTTGCTTATTGTTAAGATTATTTTTTAGACAAAAATACCATTTAACCTATTTGTAATATTTTTGGGACTACAAGGTTTTATTTGTTAAATTTTTGTAAGCCATTACATTAGGCAATTTGACAAATTTTCTAATAATTTTGATTGTTTTTATGTTTGATTTTACATTTTAAACTATAATTTTTTATCTAGTAAATTGCAAAATACAACATTACTTTTACCCTCTAGGAAAAATAGAAGATTACATAAGTTGAATATGACAAGCCTTCCATAAATCAAAATTTTGGAAAATTACAAATATCTCCTTGAAATTTATAAAAAACTACATTATGTTTCAAATAAAAACTACATAATCTATTTGAGAGAAAAACTAACATTGCATAACCAACAATAAATATTGTAAGAATGTCATATTTCAATCCTTCAAATATTCAAAGTTTGATAGAGTCATCATCCAAATATATATAGCACCCCTACTCAGGATGGCACTTAACTGAGACGCTACCAATTCAATCTTAATATTTTGCATGTAGAAACAATAGTCCCATAAAAATTTCTCTTCAAATCTTTAAAGAAATACGCAATACTTTAACTTAACACGCTCTAGCAAAATTTCCAAAATACATAACATCAACAAAATATATACAAGTTCAGACCTTCATGTTCATCCATGACCTATCACAACATCTCAAAACTAACTTAACATTCATGGAAGCTTATATACATAGCTAGGAGTCTAGTACATTTTGAAATACATTCAAGTCTAAGGACCTCGTTCAAAATCTTTACCTGCTTGAAGAAAATCAAAATTATGTTCCTCAATCCAACCTAGAGTCCAAACTCGTCACTTAGTCATGTCTGAGAAAATTAAGAAGAAATTGGGGGTAGGAGGTGGGGGTAAGTCTAACAGACTTAGTAAGGGATATTCTTAATGAAGAATAATAGGGATTTGTTGAGGAGAATTAGCCCAATGGATCATCACTTAATGATCATAACAAAATGTATCGAGAACAAGCAAAAACTATAGTAACAAGTCCGAAGAGCAAACGACATCAAATTTCAAGACTTCTAGGAGGTACTAATTCGGGTTGTAATTTTTGGCTCGAACAGCCTGGGATCATTTCATCTAAACCTGCTCGGGAGTTATAAAGCGTCTCAACCAATCACAGTCGGAGAAAATACAGATGGCTCGTCCAGTGCATACAACAGCCCGATTTAGACTAAGAAACTACACTATCCTTATTGCTCCATGAGCAGGACACAAACAAAGAGGGTTACAATCAGTTAGACATGTCAACACATCCCGAGCATAACAAATGCGATCAACTTATCAGCATGTCCCAAGCATAACAGCCAGGATCAACTTATCAGGACGTCCTAAGCATAACAGCCAGGATCAACTTATCAGAACATCCCAAGCATAACAGTTGAGATCAACTTATCAACACGTCTCACGCATAATAGCTAGGATCAACTTATTAGCTAGGAACCACAATTTGAAACTTATTTTCATATAAAAAGTTGCTGATAAGGCCATATGATAACAACTTAAAATGGAATCAAGTATCGAACAAGGTAGAAAGGAGTTATGGGCGCTAGAACAAGCAAGAACTAACTTAATAGAGTGCCAACAAGTATTAACTCTCACAGGGGTATACAAGTCAAACAACAGATAACGAGCAATTACCAACCAAGTTTAGATTTTAACGAAATGAGCAAATATGAATCAAGCAATTTACAAACAGGTTTAACCAAGCAAGTTAACGCTCACAGGGGTATTCAACCCATATAGTAGATACAAATCAAAATTCAACACAATTCAGATTTCAAACAATTAGAGTATGATACAAAAATAGAAAACCCACATAGGAGCTTATCACGAATAACGATTAGTGAGAAAAGATACCAAATAGGTGGATCCTCATAGGGGTGCAACAAATCAAAAGCAAGTTTAAACAAAACAATAACCCAAAGTGGGAGACCCTCACAAGGGTGCAACAAATTACGAATAAGCTTAATGAAGCAATAACCTAAGTGGGAGAACCTCACTTTTTGTAGTTTCAGCAAAACAATCAAAACCTAAAATCTACTGATCGGTAGGACCCACTTTGTCGTCACCTAATCAAATAATATATTCACAATCAAAATTCGTATTCAACTCTAATAGTCTACTACAATTTACATCATTACTATTCAAAAATCACTAATCTATTGATTCTCACGATAATAAGGACCCAATAGGTACGATCTACACAAGGTCCTTAATTAAATTAATTATTCTAGAATTAGGCATGATGGTCTATATTGGTCCTAAAATAGCATGATATCTCATTCTTATTTTCAAAGTCACAATTATATCATATCATCATCCTAATTGACACAATATAGTCTAATTCCCTACATAATTATTCTTAAGTAAATACCTCTTAGTCTTACATTACATAATCTGCATCATCCTTATTAAATCCAAATTTGGCATCTAGCGCAACATGTCTGAGTCCATTATGCTGACATATATATCTTGCATGTCTTAGTTTTTTGTTCCAAATCATAATTTCGGTCTAATTAACTAGTATTTACATCATAGGTTAGCCTAATGATTTACTCAAATTAAATCAGGAATCAACGAATCAATTAATTGAAGTTTTAACATGATTTGAATAACAAAACCTCAAATTCACAAACCAAGAACACCATTACGATCTTCGCATCGAGGAGAAGAAACTGTTTCCCTTTCATCATCGAAAAATGTCAAGACCACCACCTTTCTCTTCTTTTCTTCCTCCTAAATACAATGATGTGCTTATTTTTCAATTTTGAGGCTTGGAAGGGCTCCAACTGAGGACCACAACCTCAAAACACCATTTCTGCCACTATGACTGTCACCTCCTTTTTTAGCCGCTGCCATCACTCTGATCAGCCATGCAAGGCCACAGTTACGTTTCCCATGCGTCAAAATTCCAAAAATGTTGCCCAAATTGTCCACCAGATGCTGGCCAACTGTTGATTGCCATGGTTAGTTTCTTGGGTCTTCAAACCATGGAGTTCCAGTGCTGGGTCTGTGTGTGTTGACCGGGTGCTGGGGAGGTGAGGTAGGTAGTTGGTGGTGTTGAACTCACCGAGAATGGAGTTGCCGATGAGAGTGAGTGAAGAGAGAAAAGAGGGAGATGGCACGGTGATGGTGAAGAATGAATAGTGAAGTTGGTGATGAAATGGTGAGAATTAAAGACACATACCCATCCTATGCAATTCAATTTTTAGAAATTGACATTTAGTCTTTAATTTAGTAAATTGTTCAATTAAGTCTTTTAGTTAATTAAAATATCATCTTGACCTTAGTTGATTAGAGGGGTTTCAGGTAAGCCCCTAAAGTTTTAAATTTTTGCTCAATTAAGTTTTTGAAAATTAATAATTAGGCCAAAATTTTTAATACAATAATAATAATATAAGGAATGATTAAATCGCACAAAATTAGAAATAATAAAATTTAAATTCTATAAATCATAATATTTTGGGGTGTTACAAAATACTTACAAAATATAGGTAGGCTATCTACCATACACTCCATAAATACATTCTAGGCAATAACCATACAATCTAATTATAACCAATTAAAAAAACACCCTTTCAAATTCAATAATGACCATCAAATACAACAAAATAATAGAAACTATAGTAGTTTTTTTACAAATTCCAATAGACAAATTTTGGGAAATTATTGTCTAAAATTGGCATAAATATGCCTATAATATTTCCTATTTATTGCATTGTGAGCTAGCTCACTGATAGCTTCAATAAGACCCTACCAATAGAAATCAAATAGTCAAAGATTATATCACAGAATATTACGTTCACCACCCTAGTATTTTACAAACTTAATAAAGATACAATCAAACTTGCAAATAAATGATAGCACTTAGAAAAATCTATAAGTTTTTAAAAACATATCAACCAAAAACCTTAACTTTGGAAAACATAAAAAGGATAACCTTTATATGATTATAATATGACCTTTGCCCATCTAATGTTTTACAGACCTAACAAACAAAAAATATAAGTTGTACATAAGAAAACCTATAATATTACATTTACCCTATTAAACTTTTATAAACCTAATGAAAAAATCATTTAAGTCAAGCACATATAATAAAAAAACCATTTGAGTAGCTAAAAGATAATAGATATTGGGAATACCTTCTATTTATCAATCATGAAGGCCCAGGGCTTGTTAGTATTGAAACCCTCATGCCCCTCAAGAACTTAAAGAAAAATCCTCAACACTCTTTGCATTTAGTTTCAACTACTGCAAATGCAACTAGAAACAACCCATTGTTCCCATTAAAACCTATTGCTACTAGTAGAACCCCTTCATAGAACCGTGGCACAATAATGTCAGAAGATCCAGAGCCCTTCTCTGTGAAACACACACACACACAAAAATTATTTGAATAAGTGAAACATTACATATCCCTCCTTATGGTTTTTTGATTGTTACAATGTACCAACATTTGATTCTACAAAAAAGACAGTAGACTCCAACATTCATAAATAGGCAAAATTAGTCCAATAACAGATGTTTTATCATACCATTCATAAAAAAACCCCAAAAATATATCAATTTTCTAGGAACAAAACACTTTTAAACAACCAAATAAAGTTCATTTTTAATAAAAAAAGAAAAAAAAACCCCACAAAAAATAAAAAAAAATCCATACATTATCATGAAAATCAGAAAATAGTTCCATTTTACTACATAATACAAAGAAATATGTAACCCAATAACGAGATCTAACAAAAAAACACATTTTGACAGTAAAAACCGTACATTTATCAAACTTTGAAACTTATATTTTTGAAATGACTTCAAACTTGGGAGTCCAATGGCTACCTATCACTTTCCAAAATGGAGTGGAGAATGATGAGTTTGGGAAGGAGTAGGGTTTTGGGAATGTTGGCCGATTAATTTCTACAACTTGGGGAGTTTTTGAGTCTTCTTTTTCTTTTTTCTCCCCCCAAAGCAATGGAATGAAGGATGAGGAAAATGATTGTCTTTCTTTTTTGTACTGCCAATTCATGGGTCATAAATATTTTGGTCAATTTGTAACTTAGTGTCATTTTAGTCTTTGGCCATTTGTTTTCACTTTTTTTTTTAAATTCAGTTAACAATAAAATGGACATTTCACAAAAATCGTCCAACTTAACGGCAAACCATCAGCGCCAGGGGAGTATTTTGTAATTTCATGAAACATGTGGACCTTTGTGTAATTAGGCAAAACCTAAGAGGAGTCTAGGTAATTAAGCCTTAAATATAATTATTAGAACGTCCCTTGATCGCAGGCTTATGTTGAGCAAGAGTTAATATAATTTGTGTTGCTTATGAGTGAACACAAGTCGAATCCGCTTTTTAATTCCACAGTTAGTTTCACTTGTATTGCCTTCTTTTTATTGCAAAACTTTCCATATGAATTAATATTGTGTGAATCTTTTACGCATATCATTTTGAAATAACTAAAGTTGCCCTTCAATTTAATGTCTTAAACTTAAACTTTTACATGATGTGGTTGTCTTGGTGGCATTAAGCAAGTTGAGATCTTAGCTCTTTAGGCTAAATGCAATTTACTCCCCATGTGAAAAATAAAATAGGCAAAAGACCCCTTAGAAAAAAGAAAAGGTCAAAAAACCTTCCTATCATTTTCTAATCATGCACACTGCCTCCTTTTCTATGTTTTCTCCCCATTTACTATAGAAAAGACAAATTACCATCAAATAAAATTACAAGTTAAATCACTATTTATTTTTATTTTATCTATTATTCTTATCCTTTTTTTTTCTCTAATTTTTGTTAAATTTCCCCCTTCTTTATATTAACCATTTGTTTCTTAAAAATGAATGGTTCAAATTAATCATACTTATATATTTATAAAAATACATACAAAAGTATATTTATATACATATATATATATATTATATAAACATAATAAATATTAGGGTTAAATTCATTTTGTCCCCTTGTACTATGGGGGTCATATAAAAAATTCCTTTGTCTATGAAAACCTTCATAAACCACCCCCATAAACTAACTAATGGTGTTAATATTCAATGCTAAATTACTAATATAACCTTCATAAGATAAGTTAATTATAAAAAACTTGACACGTTTGGCATTTTTTTTCCTTTTATTATAACAAACTAGCCTTGACAATTTAATATTGTGGAGAAGAAAATAAAGCTCACAAAGGAAATACACAAATAGACTATGAAAATTATAGGAATATATCTAAAACTCAAAATCCCACAAAATTTATTGGTTGAACTCAATGACACTACAAATTTGTAAGAGAAATAAAGTAAATCATTTGTTAAAGAGCTAGCTATGTGAAGTTGAATCGGTTAGTAAATGTTCAATCTTGAAAACATAGAATTTAGAGATTTGTTTTTCAAACAATTTTATTCAATTAAGATATTATTATTAAGATAAAAATGGAGCATGCTCTAAATTTAAATTAGTTCATCGATAACATGATGACTTTAGGGGGATCTTTGAAGGTTTCTATAATACAAATGGGATTTTGATACAACTCTCCTAGTATAAGAGGGAAAATAAATTTATCCTTATATATATTATAAGGGCAATTTGAGTTTAAAAATATGGATAAGTTATTCAACTGTTAAAAAACTAGTGATGGAAGGGGTTCAGAGTTTGTTTTTTTTTTTTGAAGGTTTTTATAGCACTAGGGGTTTTTAACACAATCCTTATAGTATAAAGGGGCAAAATGAATTTAATCCTAAATATTATGTAAATATAATTTATATATATGTTATATTACCCCATTCCCACCCCCTACCGCTGCCATCCCCACTCCCCACCATCTGCTTCATAACTTTTCATCGCTACCATGGTAGTTGGAAAATTGCCAGATAGATCTGGCCAAGTCTGACCACCAGCTGCCATGGTCGATGGCATCTGGCCATGGCAACCGGTGTCTTTTATATTTTTTCTCAAAAAAATTATATATTTATATTTATGTATATATACATCTCTTACACACCCATATATCATGTATGATGTGTATATATACACATACATATATATGACTGTCTTTTTTGTGCGGTGGCAATTCCTGCCATTTTTAAGGTTGTCCATGGCCAACTGTCTACTTTGCAGTGACCATGGTCGCCATTTTTTAAGGCTAGCCATAGCCAACCATTCCTTTAAGATGACGACCATGGCAACTCGCTAGGTGGCTAGGGTTGGGAGATTTTGGGTTTAGTAATATATATAGATGAATAAATATGTAAATATAGACACATATTATATAACACAATATATATTTATAGATAAATAAATTTTTATATATTTTTTTATAAATATGATTTAATCTAAATTGTTGATTTTTTTTCAAAAGTATTCAACCACTCCCCCTGCCCCAACCCGCAAATAAGGGAGTCTTTTGCCTATTTCATATTTCATGGGGAGGTAAAATAATTTTTTCCCTAGTTCTTTTCCAAGAAAGTTTGTTACTACATGTGATTCTCTTATGACATTTCCACGAAAGCAGTAGTGTTCTCCAACTTTAGCCAATGTTTTGCAAGCTACTTTGTCTGCCTTTCAAAGAATCAAAAACTATGTTGTAGACTTTTGCAATATAATTTACAATAAATTAAGCAGAGTGTTAACAAATATTGAACTCTTGTAGCACGAAATGTAATGAACATTGAACTTAGCTAAGGGCACCAGAATGGTGCACTTCTAATTGTTGGAATTGTAGCTATAATACCCCAAGTCTTTATATGATATTATAGTATTGATACAATACTTGATGGTAGGAATAATAGAGTAATTTTAGTTGATTTTGATTTTTTTCACTGATATTTTTGGGTTGCTCTTCTTCTAAAATTTGAGTATACAAATTTATTTGGGACTCGATCAACATTTAAGGGATCTTAATTGAAATAATATGTGATATAAACTGAATTCTTTTTGGGGTTATTAAGGATCCTATTTTAGGCACTTATCTTGAATTTTACTTGCAATATCAAGGATATAGACTTTAGATTATTAATATTTTGTAAAGATTATTAATCTTTTTTATTTTTTGATTTTTGACATAATATTATGTGTCGGTTGTTTCTTTGATGAATCTATAGCTTTATTTTGCATGTTTTGATGTCCTTTAGAAAAAAATGTCCTAATTTTTTATTGTTGATAGCAAACAAAAAAATTTTGATTGCTGCACTCATTTTTTATGTTTTAAAATTTTTTTATGCTTTTAGAAAGAAACCCTACCTTTACGTTGTTCTATGACACTGTATTTGGATGTTTGATTAGGTTTACTGCCGTAAAAATTAGTAAACTAAAGTTCTTGTTCTGTCTTAAATCATTTAAGGTTTAATGTGTAATCAATAGAAATATGGAGGGTGTTAGTTGCAATGTGTTAAACTTTGAAAGGGTTCTGGTTGTAATGAATGTAAATTGAGTCTATGATGCTATAATAAGATGTTTGATACTATTTTGTTCTAGAAATTCTATAAATGAAATTGTTTTAGGTTTCACTCGCATTGAATATAAGTTGCAAGGTTGGTATTTGTAATGTTTGAAATCATGCAAAGGTGCTATTTGTATTATTTAAAACCTTGTAAGGATACTAATTGTAATTATTAATTTTGATGATGCATTTTATGCCATTTTTGATGAAATTGTAGAATCAATTGTTGCAAGCGCAAAAGAAACTAGAGGCTATATAGATAATGGAGTTGGAGGAGATGATGAAGCTGCTACTAGAGAGGCTTAATGATGCTGTTGGAGGACAATGATTGATGCCATTTGCCATCACTATTTTTTGTCATTTTAAATTATTGATTGATGGCCAAGTACACAATTTTTAGTTGATGTTTTGTGGAGTTGGTTGATATTTTTGTACATCCTTTGAGAATTGTATAGGGCTTTATTATGTGAAGAAAAATTGTATAGATCATGACATTTAAATGAATGATTGATTGGGGAAATGTGAAGTAATTTTTGGCTATATACTTTGTGTTGAGTTTGAATGATTAGATTGCTACTTTTTTTGTTTTTCTAAAGCTCAGTTGGATGGATTTGCATTGCTGGCAGTTTGTTAAATGGGACCTCATTGCTGTTTATTAACTCAACAGGGGAGGCTCAATGTAGTGTAGCTAGGTTTTTTGCAAAAGGGGTCTATATAACAATATATTTATATGAAGGTGTTATATGTAACTTGAAAGTTTATGATAAATATTTAAATAATAAAAAATTATATTATAAAACAATAAAAGTAAATAAAAACATTAATTAATTGTGGTTTTAAATAATAACTAATTGTTTAAATAATTATCTTAAATTAAAAATTAATGACCAACTATTACATTAATCATTAGTTTAATTTATTATAATAACCCCCCTAAAGTTTTCTTTAATTACAAGTACATTCACACATACATGAAACTAGAAAGGGTATTTTGGTCCAACAACATGATGAATAGTCAAGTGCAGTCAAATGAAGGGCAAAATTGGATCTTAAAATTTTTTAATGTTTATGTCAGCAAAAATCATTTGTTTGATTAATGGCAAGATCTAATTATTAAACAGAACAAATCTCAAGGGAGGTAGTCGTAATTTTGTAAACCTCAAGAGTGGTTTCTGTATATACAACATTTTTTTCCTTTGAAGAAGCCCACTAATTGAAATGTGCACATTTCTATTTCTAATCCTCATTAAATATAATCATTAGAACATCCCTTAATCGTAGGTTTTATCTGGAGCAAGAGTTAATCTCATTTGTGTTGCTAATGAGTGATCACAAGTTTTTTTTTTAATTCCACAGTCAATTTACCAGGTATTGTCCTAATTTTATTGAAAAGCTTTCTATATGAATATTGTGTGAATTTTTTAAACATGCCATTTTGAAATAACTAAAGGTGCTCTTCATTTTAATGTCCTAAGGACTTAAACTTCAACTTTTACATGAGGTGGTTGTCCTAGTGGCATTAAGGCCCGTTTGGTTTTATTTTCAAAGCCATTTCCAATTTCTAACTATTTCTAAAACTCAAATAGTTAGTTATAGATTTAAAATGGAAATGAAAATGAGTTTGAATTATTTGTTGGAAAGTAATGATTAAAATGCGTATAGAATTGAAAAGATAGTTGATTTATATTTTTTTATGCTTAAGAAGATTTATTCTTAAAAATATATGTATATTTTATTAATTTTAAAATAATAGTTGATACTTTATATCAAATCAAGTTTGAATTTAATTGATTTGACAATAAGATGATAAGGTAGGCTAAAAAAGAATTTGAAAATAAAAATATAAATAATTTGAGTGAAAATAGAGAGAGAGTAATAGTTTTTAATTTTTATTTCTGAATGAAAATGAAAAGGGGTAGTGGAAATATAACCAAAAAGGCTGTGAGAAAGTCGAGATCTTAATTCTTCTCCATGAAAGTCTGTTATTGTATGTGAGCTCTTACATTTCCATGGAACAAATATGTTCTCCACCTTTAGCCAACATGTTTCAAGCTATTTTATCTGCCTTTTAGAGAATCAAAAATTGTTTTGTACACTTTGCGATACAATTTACAATAAACTAAATAGGTGTTACTATATGGACTCTTGTACTTGTAGCATGAAATGGAAAGTATATTGAAGTTAGTTAAGGGCAATGGAATAGTGCACTTCTAATTGTTAAGTTCTGAAGAGGGATTGTAGCCCTAGAGTGCTCACAATGATGAATGAAATATAAAAGAATGATGAGAAAATTGTATTTTCAGTCAAATAATTTTACCTACTCTGTAATTTCGTTTATAACTTGTAAAATTGTAAATTTGTCTTATATGTATTAAAAATTTGTTATTTTTAATTTGATTTTTGCTAAAGCTTCAAAAATTAATTAGTCGGAAGAATTGAGTTGCCACATTGAAGTGGGTCCAATTTAGTGTCTTCTACTTTGTTGGTAAGCTAACTCAACTTTTCTAATCAAATTTTGGAACTACAGCGAAAATTGAATTGAACATGACAATTTTTTGATACATATAAGATTAAAATATATTACAATTTTGCAAGTTATGACATAAAATTGTAAAATGAATAGAATTATAGCATGAAAAATGCAATTTTTCCTAAAGGCGATGGAATCTATCTTTATCAACTGCAAGCAAGGAAGTTTTGTTAAGTCTCCAAGTGGAGGACGTGGAGATTTCAAAGATGTAGTATAAGGTACCGGGAGTGATCAACAAGCACTTCATTTTCAAGATTTATGTGCTTAATTATTTCATTTCTGGACGTTCTTTTTACTCAAAATTTTAATATAAAATAGATAACTGAAAGTCAAGCCGTTATACAAGATATGGATATGATATTTTGAGGCTGAACCAGATCTTTTGGGAAGTATAAGAGTAGTATGAGCTTATCCTCACGCGGGCTTCATATACGGCCAACAAACGTATGGATCATTGTTAATGCCAATAGACTTATACAGCCTATCTTCCCTCGACAATCCCCTATAAATTTGCATGATTATCAGTCCCCTTGCAGCACAAACTTCCTCATAATTTCAAGAAAATGGCCTTTCATTCCGGCGTAATTCTTGTCATCACTCTCCTCTTCATTGCATATTCCTCTATTTCCTCAGCTGCAATCATTGACGGTGGGATTCTGGGAGGCGTCCTTACCTGTACAAACACATCTTTGTCCACAGCTGGGACGTATTCGGTGATCCCATGTGAATCTTGTTTGTGGAAATGCATGGCTTACTTGCCATTAAATTAGTCCAATCTGCTGCAACTAACACAGCCAGAGTTTATAATTTTCCGATTACGACGAGTTGAATGATCCTGGGAACAGCTACCTCAACGTCACCATTCCGCCTGCCTCTTGCACATTTAACATCCCAACTGGTGTCCTATGGATGCCTGTTGTTCTTACTGCCCTAGATATTATCATTGGAAAATTGCTCTTTCTTGCTCCTGGGTCCTTATCCTTTGTGCAAGGTTCCTAAGTGCAGCTACAATATCTGCTGCACATGTCGTCTGATTATATATAAGTGCAGAAGGACATTTAATAATTCACATTCGTCAGTGATGAAGCAATTGCAGAAGTTAAAGGGATTCTTGCCTTCTGTTGAACTAATATATTGTTTATAAGATGGTTCATCTATCATCGTGGCGATGTTTTCTTTGCTAATTTATATTAATGAAGCTTCCTTGTTATTGACAAATATATACACATATCATGAAGAGTGAATTAATATTAATTTTTTTTTTTTAAATTATGGCATCGACCACTTACCTATGTCATCCTATATCACATATACCAATTTAATCAACAAGTAATTATATGTATAATGATAACCCATGTTTTGAAAATCAAACCGGACAGGTGATTGGTGGCTAGTTCGGTTCGGTTGAAGCGTATGAACCAACCGATCAAGAATTGATTGAACTAGTCAAAATCGGATCGGTTTAACCGGTTCACTTGTTTTCTTTTCCTTTTTTTCTTAAAAAAAATTTACATTTTTTTAAGAAGAAAAAAAGTGAAAAAGAAAAAAGAAATTATGAGTTAAAAATGATGATTAAAGATTTTGGATATATAATTTTTTGAAATATGAATTTATTTTCTTAAAATGTAATGAAGTGGTAGTTATATGTGAATGCTTATGTTTAATTTGTTATTTTGTTTTATTTAATTTCTCTTAAAATATGTTGAATATTTAGTATAGAAGAATTTATTTTTACTTTAAGTTGAAGAAAGAAATGAATTATTACTTAAATTAATATGAAATATTATTTTTTTACTTATTTATAGTTGATAAATTGTGAAATAATATTATTTTCTGAAAAAATGTATTTAAATTAAATAAGTTGAAATTTTTTTAAATAATATTTTTTTATATAAATTAAAAGTTTTATTTTTTTATGATATTAAAATATTATATATATTTTTAAAATTAAATATAATTATTATATTATTATGATATTATACCGATTTAAACAATAATCAAATTGATTGATTCATTGTTGGATTAGATTTTGAAAACATTGACGATAACCGTGTAGATATTGTACGGAATCATAATATTTCAAAATTTGGTGCGCATCATGTCTGTGTCGTTTTAATATAGCTGCCATGTCCGTGAATCATAGATTTGACACATGCAAAATCTTTACTTATTACTTTTTATTTTTATTTTTGACATATACTTTATTATAATTAATACTATACTACTTTATTATAAACATTACTCTGGCATTTATCAGTTTCTTTACTTTTATTTATTATCATGATGAAATTCTAATTTCTTTTTTCTTGGTAATTAGTATATTAAATTAGTATCTTTCATGTTTAGGCAAAGGTTTACATTTACCATATATATGTTTTCGTCATTTAATGGATATTCATTTGTAACTCTTATTATATAGTAAATTTTATGCAATTACAATAATTTAGCTGTAGAATAAAATAATGGAAAAATAAAATTTAAAAGGTAGAAATTACATTTTAGAAAATAGTATAGATTAGATGAAGTGATACAAAATTTACACTCCAATTTTAAATATTAGTTGAAGTTTCTTAATCATTTAATTCTTGAGTGGGGTTGGCTACGGTTTGGTAGCTATGATTTTTACCTAGCATTTGGTACCCCTTAAAAACTTAACTTGTGTCAAAATAACTTTTTTAAATAAATAGTAATTAAGTTAATATACTATAATACCATTTTCTAATTAAATTAAAAGTAAAATAGTTTTTAATATGAAATAGCTTAAACATCCTTATCAAAAATTAATATATAACTAAAACAATATATATAATTATCAAAAAAGAAAAAAAGAAAAAAAGAAAAAAAAATTAAAACTAAACCAATCAACCCATCCATGTCGGAAGCAATTTTTATTTCTTTCAAACCCCTTCTGTTCTTTATCCGCACACCCCACAAAACCACAGTTCCAATTTCTAGCGAAGTCCCGTATCATCACTCACGTCAGAATCAATTTCCATTTCTTCAAACCCCTTCCGTACTCTTTGAAGAATTTTGCGAATCCTCTTCTATTTGCTTCTACACAAAAAATACATGGACAGCAGGTTAAGATTTTGATTAGCTTCATTCAATTTTGTTGCTGCCATCTAGGATCAGTTTGCTTTCTTGAGGATTTTCAATCACAGAGTTTTGTTTTGCTACTGGAACTTGCATATTATTCAGGACAGAGATCGTTTCACTCTGCTAAGTCAGAACATTGCTACGAATGTGGAATTAATCAAAATCTTGGATGTCTGGATAGCTTATGGTTTTGAGTTGTTAATCAAGAAAGGAATGTAGTAGGTTGTCGACCCGAATTGAGATATGTATATGGACCTCATTGATCGGATGGGATGAATTGTTGCTATTTCGCTGAAAATTGGAACACTGGTTTTGGGGGCGTGGGGGTGAAGAATGGAAGGGGTTTGAAGAAATAAAAATTACTTTTGCCGTGGGTGATGACACGTGTTTTTGCCAGAAATTGGAACTATGATTTTGTGGGGTGTGGGGAATGAAGAACGGAAGGCGTTTGAAGGAAACAGAAATTGCGTCTGATGTGGGTGGGACGATTGGTTTAGTTTTAAATTCATTTTTCTTTTTTCTT
>JACGDI010000421.1:0-18992 GCA_014898725.1 Jacaranda copaia | reverse complement strand
TATAATTAGATTCTAAAATTTGTAATTAATTATCTTTTTCTTTTCCCCATCCTATTAAACGAGCCATTAGTATTATCTACATCAATCTGGGTTAATTTTTATTTTCCAAAATATTAGTCCATTTGGAGAAAAATACTTTTATGTTTTTGGCAATTAATTTTCTTTTTATTTTTCTCACACATCAAATTTATTCTCTACTTTTTTGAAGTTTCCACATAACCAATTTTTGTTTCTTTAATTTATATTTTCCATCATTAAGTTCTCCTATGATCACTTTGCAATTTTGAATGCAAAAATTCATCAGTTTAGTTTCAAGTTATTTTTAATTTTGAATTTGAATGGAGAGTTTCTTAGAACATATAATTTAAAATGCACTTTAATTCTATTGGATTCTAGTTTTCATAGTAAAAGTTTAACAAAGAAAGAATAATAATGTTACAAATTGGATTGGGTTTTGGACTCTAGACTTAATAGACATTCATATTTGAGTGAATCTTATCTACATCTAGGAGTTGCAGTTCTTATCGGATTAGAACTCTTCCTTTTGTGGAGATGTGAATAGATAATACCTATCCATATTTAGGAGGATAACTCTCTCTTGTGTGGGATAGAGATTATCTATATCTTTTTTTATACTCCTACTTGGATTGAACTCTTGGAAGACTCACCTATGAGTAAGCCCTCTTCCTAAGAGTTTTAACATACAACTTGAGTATTTTCTCTCTCCATATACTCTCTCTATACTCATAGTTCTTCTCTCTCAATCTTTCTTGGAGTATCACCAATTTGTCTCTGAGGGTTCAAGGTGTGTAAGTTTGTGGAAGCTCTAGTAGCGATCCCACAAGGTGAATAGACGTTTGAGAACTACTTGAGATTAAAGAATGTGGAGTTTATCCTTGGGAGATGATTGAATCAAAAACTTGGAGTCTATGGCTTGCAGGCGAGCTTTGATTAATGATGGTATTTGTGAAACTGTCACTAATTAAAAGCTAATATTAAACCATCCATTTTACTCTATATGGATCAAATAATTGCTTATGTGCAATTATTTCCAACAGTGGTATCGGAGCCAATAGGACTCGTTCTTGCCTATTGATTTGATCAAATTCCATGAAATTATTTATGCTTAAAATATATAATTTTTGAAAGCATGAATTTTTCACAATATGAAAAATTTGGCATGTGTATCACGTGGTTAAATTTTGGTGATAAATAGATATGTAGTTCAAGAGAAAAATTGAATCTAAGATTAAGAATCATTTTTTCAAATTAAAAATTTCAAATCTAGATTCTTATTTTTGCTATAAGTTGTTTAGATTATCTTGTAAAGCATTGAAAAAGGTTCGAAATGCTTTATTAATCATCAAAAACATATTTTGAAATGGGATAGATATATTTTTCTTTGAAGTTTTAGCTTGAAATAAATTGAATCCCCAATGAAAATTCTTTTCGCTAAAATAGAATCTATTTGTGATGATTATTAAAATGCTTATATCATATTGTAGAATGTTACAAATTCTTCAAAAGAATAAATTATGCACCTAGGACGAGCATAAGATAAGATATATATATTCTTTGACTCAATTATTTTAATTATTAGTTTTATTAGGAATTAATCGAAAATAATTGAATTAATCGAAAATAATTTTTGGGATACTTGCACATAAAGGTTGCATGCATATATATATATATATATAGGTCAAAATTATGTTTATGTACCTATTATGTAAAGACATGCTCTATCTTTTTGTATGGTTAATTATTAGTGATGAGGGTGAAAACTGTATTACTGAATTGGGATGGTATTTAGGGTGAATCGACCTACTTGGTCAAATGATCCAACTCCAAAGAAACCTAAGCTGAGACCTGCAATCACAAGCAAATGTCAAACTAGCCGAGGTACCCTCAGCTATTGCACTCTGATGCTCATGTTAGTTACATAGACAACTAGATAAAATGAGCAACAGAGTGAGGGCTTTAGTAAACAATGGCATACCTTAAGAGTCGCTGGTAATAGGGTATTTATAACCTTTTCTAGGTGGGTGATATGTCTAGGATGCCCTCTATATATGTGAAGGGCTCTTATCCTTACATAGGGAGCTTTAAGTCATCTCTCATTTCTGTACTATTTCAGGTGGCTTTATCTCTAGCTTTCAGGGGTAGAATAGTACATTGGTGATACACCTCCTATCAAAGGCAGCACTAGGGTGGCATGTGCTATTAGGCATGCTACCTGTTAAAGTATTAAATGTGGCAGCGAAGGGATTCTGTAGTGAGTTAGAATTCCTGGTCGATGAAAGGGTCAACCATAGAGTGAGCTCCAATTGCACCAAAGGGTAGCTCTGGTCAAGATTGTCAATCAACTGAGTTTGACTCCCATCTACAGCGGCTTGACCAAGGCAAGACTAATGCTACGCAGTGAGGAGTCGATCAAATCGATGACATGACTGGGCCCTCGAGATGAAATAGGCCTAGTTCAATACTTTACGTGTAGTTCCTGGGTCGATGCCATTAGGTTGGGCTCGTTGGATCATCCTATATCAATTAGATAAATTGCTCCATATTTATGAATTGCATGCTCTATTGCAACTCTGTAATTATTTATACGATGCAATTGAGATTATTCAAATGGGATGTTTTATTGTGTGCATGTATAGATTTGACATTTGAGTGCTCATGTAAGTTGAGCTTTATTTTGATTACTTATTCATGGATTATTTATTCATGGGAGATAAATTGTGGCAATGATGGTATCCCCAATTTATTATGATTAGATTGATGTAGTAGGCCATGGATCAATGTAATATTTTTTAATATTTTGAGGCTTGCATCTATTAGACCAATTTATTTTGAAGTTGTATTCAATGAATTTTTTTAAGAGGATATTTTTGTTACTCATCATTATCCCATATGATCTCAACATGAAGCACTAAATGTGAACGACCCAAGTGGGGTATTATTTTCATATTTAAATCATGGCATAGATATTTATTAGGATAATTGTTATTTTATTCAGGATCAATAGTTTTTTTTTTCCTTTTAACTTAGTGAGAGATGATTACTAGCCTGAGTTGCAAAATTTTCGATTTTGCTGGGTATAAGGGAGTAATAATTAGTTTACTTGGATCTAGAATAAAATATTAGGCAATATTTATTTGTGCAATTAATTTCATTAATCTTAGACTACTTCATCAATTTTAATTTCAAGTCAATTTAAAATGAAAAATAGATAGGTTGCCTAATGTTGTTGTGAATTAGACGCTGACAGTCAATGAATGGATCAAAATAGGGCTGTCAATGGATCAAATTTTAATTCGAATTCGATCTGAATTCGATTCGAATTTTAGAATTTTTATCCGATTAAAATGTCCAATGGATCAGATCTGATTACAAATATCCATAATCCGAAATAGGTGGATCGGATATGGAATTATACAATTCAATCTGAAAAAGATCCGATTCCAAATTTCATTAAATATATTATTAAATTGATAATTATGTAGTATAAATTATTTTAATGATGGCTTTTGATTATAATGCAATATATGTGATATTATAATTGATAATGCCCTAATTTGTTTATTTCTTTGAAGCAATTAATTTAATAAAGTAATTACATGTAAACGTATATTTCATATTATAGCCCAAATACAGAATTTATAATGATTTATACACTGTAAAATATACATTACCGAATGATCAATTTGATACAAGCCCCCATAGATTATGCCTTAAATCTTTAGCTTTTGTAATGATATGATAAAAAGTTATGAAAAAAAAAATCTAAATTTGAGCTCTCTTAACTTTGTAAATACTATACTTGGATTAAAAGGTAATCTTGAAATCTCATATAACATATCTTATAAAATGATTCTTTCTAATAATATTAAAAATTTAAAGAACGCAAAATTGTAGGGACTTTCTTACCAGGTTTTGAATTTTTATCAAACTTGGATATGGATTTGGCATGTATAGATTCTATAGGACTCGAATTTGGATTCGATTATATATACCGGTTATCGAATTCAGATTTGGATTACCCTAATTTGATCCAAATCCAACCCATTGACAACCTTAGATCAAAATTTAAGTTTGTGCTCCAAAATTCTTTTAAAGCTACAAATAAGAAAATCGAACTAGAGAGTTTTAGCTCTATTTATAGTATGAGTTCACTCATTAGAAAAGGTTCAATTATCCTCAATCGCTATTTAAGCAGATTCACGGATAAGTTTAATTTGTGCTATTAATTATGTTTCTTGATAAAATCACCAAATTGAGGCTAATTATGGATAGTCAAGCAATTACATTTGTAGCTTATGCTAACCATTACAATGATGTTTGGCACAATAAAGGATGAGCTAGACAAAAGCAAATAGCAAAACTAGGACCATAAATTGATCCAACAAAGTGATGTGTCATTGCAATAATAAAAACAACTAAAATATTAGCAAATGTTAAGTGCTAGAAACTTTTGATATCACTGAGATGAAGTTTGACTCTCAAAGCTTTCTCATTCCTTTGTTTGCAAGTGTTTCCAATTCTCTCTTTGTTGGATGGAAGATATTGGCAACATCTGGCATATGCTTGAAGATTGAGCAAGAATATAGACTATGTTCAAGTATTGTGCAACCTTATGTTGAGAACAATGTAAAAAGAAGAGGTATTATGAATTGCAAAGTAATACCTCAAGCTCAACAATGGGCATGAGTTGATTTCTCCAAGCTCGATAATAAGTGTGAGCTGCTAATTGGATACGTGCAAATAGCAGTAATTATCCAATATAGTATTGTGAACTAAAGCACTTGCGAGGTATTAGTTGAATGTAGTTTGTTCATCTTTTATTTAATATATAATTAAGTTAGTATTTTCAATAGTCCATTTATTTTTTGGCAAGTTAATTAGGAAAATGACCATGATAGCTAAAGGATGTTGGGCTTACTTGCTAAAGTTAATCTCCATTTTCAAAAGCTTTTCTAGTAGGAAAGTCTTGTTGGAAAATGAAAGAGGGTCACTTATCCTTAAAGCTAGTCCACTAAAATTGGGTGTAGACTTGTGAATGAAAGATAGTGCATTGTATTTTTCTTGCTTTTCTCACTATTAATTAATACAACCCCTTTCTCACCAATCAAAAATACTAAGTTTATCAAAGCAATTTGGAAGGTTAGAGAATCAATTGAGGCATGAACATGGAGGTTCCATGCACTAATAGGATGCAAGAATATCATGTCTAAATAGTTTGGACAAACATTTAAAGGAAAAGAGTGGTGCAAGTTAAGGTGTAACTCCAAACACTTTGTAGCTAAATAGGCTTGTAAAAATTAAAGTCAAATACTTCTAGTTAGGCTAGATTTATGGTGCAAATTAATTTTATCTCACTTGAGGATATATAATTCTTAGTTGTAGTCTATATCATGAAAATATGTGTCTCAAAATAGTTTCTCCTAATTCTGCAAGATGGTTGCAAGCCAAAATTTATGGCATGCACCTAAAGGAATTAACAAGGTATGTTCTCACAAGGTGATGAACACCATAGTGGAGAAAGTGAAAAAGATTAAGTAGCACACAAAGATTTCCTTTGAGGAGGATTTTTTAGATCATATGTGAAGTTCGAATGAATCTTGAACTATATAAGTTGCATGATCTTTAAAAAAGCGCTCATTTTTCTAGCGAATGTATTTCTTCTTAAAGCTCATTTAGTAATCATTGGGATAGTGGAAGCAACTCTAATGTAAATAGGAGTATCTCACTTAAACAAAGTACTCTGGAATTTCACAAATAAGGGTGAACATAAAGTGTTCCTATTGTCTACATACGATTGATTGTGGGCATCCTTCATGATCATTGTTTGTGAATGTTGATGAGTTAAAATGACACTTGTGACTTCACTTATTATTTAAAGTGGATAGCTAATATAAAGAAAAAGGTGAGTTCGATAGCTAAGAAAAAAATCTAAAAGCGAGTTTATCAATCTCTAAGTGCAAGACCATTATAAATATGTGGTTTCTCTAGGTCAAAGCACGAAATGAACAAGTTGATTAACATATGTAAAGCTCAAAGAAGGGTGAAATTTCTAAGTGATGAGATTTCTTCTCTTTTTGCCATTGCTATTAGTTAGTGCTACTTTCATCCAAGTTTGTCTTAGATGATTTGAATGACCATATCTAAATGAGAAATAGATGGGGAGATCAATGTGGATCATCTAACAAATTCAAGTAGTGGGGCAAAAAAAGTAAGATTATTACTTGAAAAGCTCCATTTGTAGCTTGAGTTGTCATCCAAGCAGTGCTGCTATAGATTACATCAAGCTATATCTCAATGTGCTTAACGATGATTGAACAAGGTCACTAATAGTATACTAGAATAAGTGAAGGGATTTGTTCTCTCACTATATATGGATGATAATATGATGGCTATAAGTGACATGAAATTTCGCCAATTGAAAGTGGTTGTTTGTTTGAGATGGACATAAGAGAGAAAGATGCACATGTGGTGTCTAGACATCAAGATCATTCAATAGTACTTTGGAGTTTGCTCTAAGAATAGCTATATTTGCATCATGCTAATCCTATTGACACTTCATGGTTATGATTATGTACTTAGTAGAAATGCTTTAGATTTGAAGAAAGAAGAAATGCTAGCAAGTATTATTAAAGTAAGCACTAGAAAAAGTTTTGAAGTATACTATGTGTATACTCGACTAGTCATGTGCTTAGTAATGGTGAATTAATGTTAAAATGATCCTTGACACAAATAATGAGATGTGATCAAGTGGATCCTGGATGTCTAAGTGAATTGGTCTAAGTTTGTTGGAGACTATCTAGTTTGCTACTTCTAGAGATAATGCATGTTGTGATGTATATCTATGGGGCTATCAGTATTTTATGATAATGAAGCTACTTTGTATACTTTCATAATGAAGCCAATTATACCATATATTGTTTTATTGATGAAAAGTAATGCACGTTATTCTTGGCCATATTTCTACAAGCGATGTGATCGCTTAACCCTTTTTAAACCTTCATATAGAATTGTTCTCTAAAGGCATATTGCATTAGGGGATTATATTGACAAAGATTTATGGCTTTTGAGAACTTATTATGATTAATGAGACATGTTTGCATGTTCATTATGTGTTGTATTGTACTTGTGGAATGTGAATATCATAAGGCTTAGATTGGCCCACACACACAGGGTAATTGCCCTGGTGCTTTAATAGTGAGCAGGATGAGACCTAGAGATCATTTTGCATAGTTGAGAGGTATGTGAAAGATCATCTTCACACTTGGAGTAGTGAGGGAGGTTAAGAAACATGTACATAACTAAAAGTCGCCTTAGCTTGGACCAAAGATGAGATCTTATTTGATTGATTATGAAGTGTGTCTAACTTCATAAAGCCTATTGGTAGTTGAACATAAGAACTAATAAAAGGTATTTTGGAAGTATTCATCTAGTGTTGTGTAGGTCAGGAACTTTAATATCAACTAAACTAAGGTTTGTATGATGTTATGAGCATGACATGCCCAAATTAAGTGGGAGCTCCATCATAACATGTATTCATACTACTTGTGCTTTGCAACAACCTATGAGGGAGAGTAACTGAATGCATCCCTACTTCGTTATTATGTGAGCCCTTATTGATTCTTGTATCCTTTGGGACTCTGAACCATGCCATGAAGTGTGAGCTTGATGAAGCTACTTTAGCATGTAACCAATTACCATGATTAATTCGATTTGTCGGAGCATGACTAAGAAAGTTGTCAAGACCAAGCAAATTGGCATTAAGGGCCAAGAAAGAACTAAGTTGGTAATGCACTCTTGTTCTATAGCTCATAGGCCAACCAATTGAGTCAAAAGTGTTCGACATAGTCATGAGTGTAGATATATAATGGAAAGATATAAGCATACTTCACTTATTATTGAGGAATCGAAGATGTTTGACCTAGTGTGACCACATAGATTAGGATGCATAGTGAGTTTTGGATTTATAGGGTTATGTTAGTTTAGTGATGGCTTAATATAACTTTCCTCTCTTGTTCTCTTCTTGCTTGGTCACATGCCTTATTCCTTATATGAAAGCAAGGATGTGAGATTGAGAAATGCTATGAGTATGATGCTCGAGGAGATTAAGTTAAATATGTATGAGAGGGAGATGTTACAAATTGGGTCAGGTCTTAGACTCTTGACCCAATAGACATCCATATTTGTGTAGATCTTATCGACATCTAGAAGTAGTTATAGTTCCAATTGGATTAGAGCTTTTCCTTTTGGAAAGATGTGGAAAGATAGTACTTATCTGTATTTAAAACAATAAATCTCCCTTGTATGGGATAGACATTATCTATATCCTTTTTATATTTCTAGCTAGATTAGACTCTTGGAAGACTTACTTATAAATAGGCCATCTTCCTAAAAGTTTTAACATACAACTTGAGTATTTATTCTCTCCATACACACTCTCTATACTCATAGTTCTTTTCTCTCAATTTTTCCTGAAGTATCACCAATTTGTCTATGAGGGTTTAAGGTGTGTAAGTTTGAGGAAGCTCTAGTAGCAATACCATGAGACGAGTAGACATTTGAGAAAGCCATTTGAGATCAAAGAATGTGGAGTCTATACATGGAAGATGATCGAATCAAGAAACTTGGAGTCTATGGCTTCTAGGCAAGCTTCAATTAGCGATGGTATTCGTGAAACTTCCGCTAATTAAAAGGTAATATCAAACCATCCATTTTATTCTATATGGACCAAATAATTGTTTATGTGCAATTATTTCCAACAAATAACAACCAAATAGAACTTCCAATCAAGAAATTCTTCAAATTGTAGTAGTGTATATTTTTGTATATAATCTGAATTAGCATGTAAATTTAGTATGCATTTACCTAGTTCATAACGTATAACTGCAATTATTTCTAAGTTTAAAATTATTAATGTAAGCTCGCACAGAAATTCATCAAAATATATTACCAGCTTCTAATTACATTAATAAAGTTTATTGTCCATGAACCTAAAGTATTAGTACAATTTTGCTTGGAAGAGTTTTATGTGATATACACTCATTTTTTAATCTTTAAAGGAGTATAACAAATCCTCTCTTCTTATTTTTATTTTTAAATTTGCAATGTAATCTTTTTATTGTAATGAAACCTATAACCTGTGATTATTTTGATGATTTTTGTAAAAATAAAAAAATTATGAATGTTCACATAAAGAGCTTCCCAAATCATGATGCTGCTTTATTTTTTGAGCCCTGATATTTTATCCACATAAAAATAAAATTATAAGTTATTTCACAATAAGTAAGCACCTGAATGGAACGTTTGTACACCTAAAAGAAATGTGGTTGATAGAGTGAATGCAAAATTTTATTTTATATGATCTATCATTAAAATACAAATATTCTCTAGTTTTTTATATGTGTAAGGTGGTAATATATATGATAAAATTCTTTTACATTTTGTTATAATTTTTTTTCTTTTGACTTTTCTTCCTGCTCTACTATTGCAATTTATATCCATGACGCATCTTCTCCAAACAAATACACACATATATGAATTAGTCTAAACACATATTGATGATTATATATTTGCTGCTATGTTTTTCTCTCCTTCAAGTAATGTCTAATTAAATGACTAACTCCATTGATACTATTAAATATAAATAAATAATTAAGAAATTGTAATTACTTTTTTCACTTATTTGACTTATATTTTGTGGTGCAATTTAGAGGGGGGCATATTAGTCCACACTAGAAAAGGAAGAAAGCAAAGCTATTTATTGTTTTATATGCAACAAATATATAGATATAGATATGGTTTATTTTTCTTCTAGGTTTACATTACATCTACTACAAAAAACCAAAAAATAAGGTATTAGTGACCGTTCAATCAGTCACTAAATATGCAAAAATTGGTTTGCCTGATCTAGTGATTGCTTAATTAGTCAAAAAAATCCTTGTCACTATCGGTGTAAGTTCCTTACCCAGTGGTAGATGAGATGGGTCGAACAATGAACTACTATTGCAGGGCTATCAATCAGGCCATTGGAGTTGGTCTTGAGATAGACATAAAGGCTGGTCTATTAAGCATTCGTTGAATCCTTGCTCTTTATCAAGGATAGGGTTGGTAGCAGTAGGAATAAGCACCGAAACCTGAGGCAAAACTAAAGGCTGAACCATAAGAAGAATCAAAGAAGTATTCTTAGAAGAAACTCAAAGAGGCCCCCGATGCAGATGTTATCCTAGAACCTCCAGTCATAGCACCACTTGAGATAGATGACGAAGAAGATCAGTGGATGACAGATAAGGCGAGCGAGCTATTGAATATTACTAATAAGGATAAAGATTAGATGCGAGTCTTGTAGTATTTTAGTATGTTGGTGGGACAGTATTTGATAGCTCCAAAGTATCAACCCTTGTAGCCGTAGTGGATAGCTTTATGACTATGATTGATATCTTTCCCCTTTTTCCTTTAAATACCTTATCATTTTGTCTTCGACTAGGCGCTCCATTAGTATAGCTAATTTTGCTACCTTTGATTTGTATATATGCTTTTATAATTTACTATCGCTAACTTATATTATTATATTATATGGCTTTTAGGGAAATTATTTTTAATCTTTTTTTCCTATTATGAGTTTTGAAAGTTTACATTACTTATATTGTTTTCTTTATTAAAACCTAAATTATTGAAGGAATATTGAGAATTGGGATGTTAACTTCAACTTTCAATTACATGTTGAGATATTCCTGAAATCTTGAGACTATAATGGCATCTTGTGGCAGTGTTCGTGGACCTGCACCACCCCAATTTGGTCAGCGAGAAAGACCTCATAGACAGTGATTTCAAGACTATCATGCTCCTAAACAATGACCTCCAACTTATTCTCAAGATGAGTACAGAGAGGAGATATAAACTCCTTCAGTTCTGCAGCTAATGAGACTTGCATATCAAAGAGTGCTAGAAGTCAAGCCACCAGCTCAACCCATGGATGAAGATCGAGGTCTAGAAAGATTTCTTCATTTTCAACCCCTTAAGTTCCATGGAGAACCAGAAGACCGAAAGGCTGAAGTATGGGTTGAAGACCTTGAGGTCATATTTGATACTTTACACTACCCCTAATGGACAAAAGGTATGGTTCACCACATTTCTCTTGGCGGGATCTACTAGAAATTGGTAGAAAATGATAAATCATTGTTAGGCAGCCTTAGGAACCTAGAGGACATAAGATAATTTCACTAAACAATTCATGGATAAATATATACCCCTGTCAAGCAGTCTAAGCATTCATAGATAATTTGATCCAAGGAAATCAGACTGTTAGTCAATATTAGGAAACCTTCATCCAGCTCATCTAATATGCGCTCTATGTTTAGAGTGCTAAAAGTCAACAAATTTAATGATTTAATCAAGGAGTATGGCCAGAGTTGGGATAGGGTCCAGCCATCTTCGATTTATCAAATTTCAACATAGGAGTTAGCAGGGCAGTGCAACTAGAATCAGAGTTGTAGAAAATCAGAAAAATTAAAAAAAATGATAAAAAGGAAAAATCATCTCCCAATGGATTGAGTGGAATTAGCAAGAAACCATAGAGGCCGTAAGCTAAAAATACAGCTCAAAGGACTACTCGGACAGATGGGATGGTGAATTGAGCTCAAGAAAAGATACCGGCACTATATGATTCTGTGGGTCAGCAAGGCATGAGAAAGCAAACTATTGGCAAAAACAGGGTAAATGTTGATAGTGTGGTAGTAGCCAGCATCATCTGAAAGATTGCCCAAGGAAGAAAGGCTTAGTTCTAACAAGAAAAAGAAAGCAAAAAATCTAAGCCCGTGCCTATGTCCTCACTAGAGAAAACGCACTGAACCCTAATGAGGTAGTAGAAGGTATGATTACTATCTCCAAAACTCTTGGTAAAGTGTTATATGATCTCAGTGCTTCCCATTCTTTTATATCTATTGAATTCTCTATAAAATTGAATATGAAACTTGAAACTATGGCATATCAAGTAGAAATGAGAACACTTTTGGGAATAGGGCTAGTCATTGATGTTTTATATCAGGATTACCCAATTATGATTGAAGGCCGAGTATATCCAGTTAATTTAATACATATGCCCATCCAAGCATATAATGTGATATTTGGAATGGACTGGCTATACGACCACCAAACATAAGTGAACTATTTCACTAAGTGCAAACACTTAGGGAAGGGATGTCGATATCTTTTTGTACTTTCATAGATAAAACTCCTCAAACACCGATCATATCAGGTATAGAAGATAAGTAGATTTGAAATGAGGGTGGGCAAGGATTCCTAGCATACCTTATCAAAAAACCTTAGGACATAGTCAGAATTGAAAAAGTAGAAATGGTAGCAGGATACCCTGAAGTATTTCCTAAGGAGTTAAACTTGCTACCCCCCGACAAGAAAATTGAGTTTGTTATTCATATTCTCCCGGGAGCTACGCCATTTTCCAAAACATAATACTAGATAACACCTATCGAACTAAAGAAATTAAAGAGTTAGCTACAGGAGTTTTTAGAGAAGAAGTTTATCAAATCCAGCACGTCGCCTTGGAGGGCTCTTATGCTGTTTGTCAAGAAAAAGATGGGTCTATGGGAATATGCATCGATTATCGAGAACTAAACAAGGTTACTAACAAGAACAAGTATCTACTACCCTATGTGGAAAAGTTATTTGACCTCCTACAGGGATTAAAAATATTCTCAAAGTTGGATTTAAGGTAAGGGTATTATCAACTGAAGATCAGAGAAGAGGATATTCCAAATATAGCTTTTAAATCTTGATATGGCTACTATGAATTTGTGGTGATTCCATTCAGCCTAACTAACGCCCCGGCAGCATTCATAGATTTGATGCACTTGATATTTAGACCTTATTTAGATCAATTTGTGGTCATCTTCATTGATGATGTCTTGGTTTTCTCTAAGTCTAGGGAGAAGCACAGAAAGCACTTACACATAGTTCTGAAGACTCTAAGAGAACATCATATGCGTGCCAAGTTCAATAAGTGTGAGTTCTGGATAGAGAAAGTAGCCTTCTTGGGTCATGTAATCACTCAAAATGGAATAGAAGTTGACCTATCCAAGATAGAGGTGATTGTCAATTGGAAAATGCCTGAGAGCATTACGAAGATTTGAAGCTTTCTAGGAATAGTCGATTACTACTGAAGATTTGTTCAAAACTTCTCCAAGATAGTCAGCTTACTAACCAAGTTAACTTAGAAAGGTGAGCTATTTGTTTGGAATAAAGAGTGTGAGAAGACCTTCCAAGAACTGAAGAACTATCTGATTACAGCACCAATATTAGCCCTTCCATATAGGTTGAAATATTTTATGATATATAGAAACCTCATACAAGGGGTTAGGATGAGTGTTAATGCAGAAAGGGCATGTTATTGTCTACGTATCTAGGAAGTAAAAACCTCATGAGGAAAATTGCCCCACACATGATCTGGAGTTGGCAGCAATTATCTTTGCATTGTTGAAATGGAGGTATTATCTTTATGGAGCTACATTTGAAGTGTACACAAATCACAAAAGCCTCAAGTATCTACACTTACAAAAGGATTTGAACATGAGACAGTGAAGATAGATGGAATTCTTAGAAGATTATGACTTTTCCATCAAATATCATCTTGGAAAAGCAAATGTAGTAGCCAATGCTCTAACTTGGAAAGCAAGAATGACTCATATGCAAGGCGCAAAGACATTAGAAAAGTTGAAAGTAAGGGCTATGATAAGACTAAAATAACAAGTTTGGATTACAAGAGTGATAGTACAACCTAAACTGTATGAAGAAATTTGACAAGCTCGTGCCAGAGAGATATAGATGTTGAAACAGAAATAGATGATTAAAAGCTTTATAGAGTCTAGTTCAGCATGGATAGCAAAGGTATCTGACTCTATCAAAAGAGAATCTGCGTACTAGAAAAGATGAAAGAAAGGATATTGGAAGAGGCACATCGAGCAAGATACACCATGCATCCTAGAAGAATGAAGATATACCAGGATTTAAAGAAATAGTTCTGGTGGAACAGTATGAAGAAAGATATAGCAGACGTTGTGCAAAATGCTTGACCTGCAAGTTGTTGAAGGCGGAACACCAATGACCGTCAAGTTTGTTGCAACCACTTCCCATCCTAGATTGAAAATGGGAAAAAGTGACTATGGACTTTATGATTGGTCTACCGAAGGCCAGAGGAGATTATGATAGTATTTTCAGTAGTAGTAGATCGACTAACAAAGTCCTCACATTTCCTACCAGTCAGAACTAACTATAAGGTCGAGAAATTGGCAAACTTATACATTAAGGAGATTGTCAAGTTTACAAAATCCCAGTAAGTATTGTGTTTGATAGGGACCCTAAATTCACAATGAGACTTTGGACGAGTTTACAGAGATATTTAGGGATAAGATTGCAATTTAGTTCAATAGCTCATCCTTAGATTGATGGATAATCAGAAAGAGTCATTTAGATTTTAGAGGATATGTTGTGGGTATATGTTTTGGACTTTGGTGGATGTTGGACTCAACATCTACCTCTAATGGAATTTACTTATAACAATACCTATCAGTTTGTCATTTAAATGGCACCATATGAAGTATTGTATAGTCAAAAGTGTCAATCCCCATTATATTGGGATTTATCAAAATATAAAGGTACCACTAAAGAGTCTCCAGGGATTATAAAGCCTGAACTAATCTAAGAAACTATAGAAAAGGTGCATATTATAAAATAGCAAATGAAGGCAGCTCAGGACCGACATAAGAGTTATGATGATAAACGAAGAAAGGACCTGGAATTTGAGGTTGGCGATCAAGTGTTTCTCAAGGTGTCACTGCAGAAAGGGATCAAAAGAATAGGCAAAGATGGAAAACTAAGTCCAAGATATATAGGGCCATATGAGATAAGTGAAAGAATTAAACCAGTGGCTTATCATCTAGTGTTACCCTAAAGTTTAGCCAGAATACATGACGTCTTTCATGTGTTGTAGCTATGGAAGTGTTACCTAGATCCATCTCATATCATATCTTATGAACACATGAAACTAAAAGATGACCTAACATATGAGGAGTAACCAATTCGTATCATAGATAAAAAGTTTCGAGAACTAAGGAATCGAAAGATTCCTCAGGTGAAGGTACTATGGTGCAATCATAATGTTGAAGAAACAACTTGGGAGCAAGAGAATCTCATGTACCAACAACATCCCGAGCTGTTTCAATATTCAAGTGAGAATCTAGAGACCAAATTCCTTTAGAGGGGGAGGTCTGTAACACCCCTAAAATTTTATTTATAATATACGATTTTATCATTATTTGAAAATTTTATGAATTTTAAAAGTTTTATGGGCTAAATTATAATTTTTATAGACTTAATTATGTTGACTTCTTAATTATTTGGGGCTAATTGGAATTTTCTAAAAAATTGGGGTAAAATTACATAATTTAAAATTTTATAAAAAAATGAAAAAAATCAAATTTTAGAGATAGACAGGGCCTTTTCTTCCTCACTTTTCCTTTCTTTTCCCTTCTTCTTTTTTCTATCTCCATTTTTCCTCTTTTTTTTCTTCTTTCACTGAACCACCACCACCCTTTGACCAACTCTCTAGCAGTTTCTCACTCATCCAAAACCTACCAATCTCTTTCCCTCACTATTACCTACACCTTCAGCTACTTAAACACATCACCTGAATGGTGGAGCAGCAACAGCAGGAATTGGATCGAGAAGGCCAACCATGGTGGTAGCTGGGTTTTGTGGTTTTTGGTGGCTATTCCCAATTCTAAGGGTTAGGTTGGGAAGCATTTGATGTGAGGAGCTCAATAGTACCCTTGCATGGTGACTCTGACAACGGTGGGGTAATGATTGAAGCTTGGCAGAGAAAGGAGAAACTTGGTGATTTTTGGCCCATTTTAATGTCTACATTGCTCAAAATTGGAAATAGAAGGTGGCATTGGAATCCTCGCGGTGGGAGGAACAATTCTATGGTGGAGTTGAGGTTTTTGATGGTGATAGATGATGGTCAGTAGCAGCAGAGAGGCAGTCACTTCATCTCGATGCAGTGATCATCCTGATGCTTTCAATTTGTGATTTTGAGCCCTTGTTAGTGAGATCAGATTTTTATTGGTTAATTGCATGTTATATATATTTATATATGTACATGCATGTATGCAATTGTTAGTTTTTATTTAGGTCAAGCCTTTGAGTCGATATGTATTTTGATGAATATTTTCTTATGCAAGGAATAGAAAGATGGGAGATATGAATTTAGACTCATACATTGGTTAATAACAGGTTGAATAAATTTTGATATTGGGAACTATTATAAGTTAAATAGTGTTGGAATGGGAATTTAACTAGGGATTTATGCGTGAATGTTGATTCTGGACAATTTTTGACTCGTGGCATATTTTCCTGATTAGGTGATGACAAACTGGGCAACAACAAGCAGTAGAATCAATTTTTAACTGTTGCAGTTTGGGACTACAAAAGGTGAGGGTCTCCTACATTGGTTGTTGCTTTATTAAGCTATTCTAAATTATTGGTAACCTTTGTGAAAGTCTCCCACTTGGGTTGTTACTTTGTTAAGCTACTCTTAATTATTAGTAACCCCTGTAAGGGTTTGCCGATCTAGCATTACATTTCTTATCTGTGGCTATAATAAGTCCTTGTGTGGGTTTTACTGTTTCTAAACCATATTCTGATCTGTGTTTGAAATTTGTCTGTTATCTGTTATCTGTTATCTATTATCTTACTTGAACACCCCTGTGAGGGTTATTTCTGATGTCGATTCTATTTTTTGTCCATTCTGCCACCCAGAACTTCTGTCTGTTGGCTATTATTCTGATATCTGTCAGTCTTATTTCCATGCTATCTGTACTATATCTATTGCCTTGTCAGTATATCTATTATCAATTCTGTGTTTATTGGCTATGCTGGCTTATCTATTCTCTGTTTACTATTTTTTGCTGCCTAGTTGGTATACTGTTCTATTATGTTATGATCTATTGATCTGAAACCAACAATGCGCTAGGGATTTCCCCCTAGGCATCTGTATGAATGGTTTTTCTACTATCTATATGGTGATTATGTGGACCAAGGGCCATACTGGGTGATCTATTAGGTTATGTATGGGCATGCTAAGAATTTCCCCATGGATGTCACCGGTACGCTAGGAATTTTTCCCTGGGTGCCAACTGTACGCTAAGGATTTTCCCCAGGTACAAGCAATACGCTAGGAATTTTTTCCTAAGTATCAGCGATGCTCTACACAATTCATGTAGGCATCTGCCATATACCAAGCTATTACGCTTAGGTAAATTATCTGTCTATCTTGCATAAGGTGAATCTGTAATGCATGTCTTATCATTTTTTCTTGGAATGCATATGTTCTTGGAGCAATAAGGCAAGAGAGTTTTCTATTTTCTTTTTCGTACTGTCTATTTTTTTGAATTTTGTTATATTGAGTTTGATAAAAATTATGTTTTTTCGAGTTGAGTTTCTCCTTGGTAAACATTGTTGTTACTTGTGCATATCCTTCACTAAGTCGTTGGACTTACCCCTCTTGTATTTCATAATCTTTCAGATAGGGATGGGCTCTAGTGGTTGCTAGGTTTTGAATGAAGCATAGGGTTATTTTGTAATAGAACTAGAGCCAAAATTAAGTATGGAACTTGTAACTGTTTGGTTGACCTTAGAGACATTGTGATGGATGTATTTGAGTTGAAGATTGTAGTGAAAGATGAAAATGATGGCTTGATCTATCAGAGAATGTAATTTAACTTAGTTCCCTAAACTCTTTTGATATATCTATTTTTTCAGTTTTATTTAGTATGTTGCAGTTTAATCAGTGTCAAATTTTGAGATGTTGGAATTTATAGGCCTATTGTTGAATTGTAACTCTGAGAATTAAGTCTAAATCAAAGTAGTACCTCAGCTTAGGTACTGTCCCAAGGTAAGGTGCTGTAGAGGTGGTATCAGATCTTAAGTTGAGATAACCTAGGTGTGAACGTGTGACAAAAGTCTCAATGACCTGTATTTGGGTTATTTCAAATATTCACTTAAGGTATTGATAGGATTGTTAAGTTATAATATGACCAATAGAGTTTAGTAGGATCCTAAGGTTTGGATCCAAAATTATATTGCTTGATTTTGTTGAGATGAAATTCTTAAAATGTTGTAGGATGGCCAGCAGATCTGACAAAGAAAAGGTGCCTACAAATGACCAAAATGACAAGACTTTAGAGGACAAGATTTAGGAATTGAAAGAAGAAAAAAAGAATCATAGAAAGATTTGCAGGACTTTGGAAAAGAAATGTTATGGACAAAATGAACATCTTCATCAAGTTCAGGAAAAGGTTCATACTTTGAAAGGAATGCTGGGTGCTCAGGATTATCTACATGATCGAGTCATAGGTAACCTTCAATAGGAGCATCTTCAAGTTAATATCGTTGAAGCACAAATCTAAGACCTTCAATCCTTGAGGGCTAATAAGAAGGCAACATTTCAAGCCTTGCAATCTGATTATAGGAGATCGATATAAGTTCTTCACCCAATGGTAGATGAGATGGGTTGAGCGGTGGACTACTATTATAGAGCTATCGATCAAGCTATTGGAGTTGGTCTCCAGATAGACATAGAGGCCGGTCCATCAGGTATTTGCCAAATCCCTGCTCTTGATCATGGATAGGGTTGGCAATAGTAGGAGTGAGCACCAGAAGCTAAGGCAAAACTAGAGGCTGAACTAAAAAAAGAATCAAAGGATGAGTTTGAGGATGAACCTGAAGAAGCCCCCAATGTAGATGTCATCCTAGAACCTCCAGTCATAGCACCACTTAAGATAGATGATGAAGAAGATTAGTGGATGACAGATGAGACAAGGAAGCTATCAGATATCACTGATAAGGAGGAAGATTAGATGCGAGTCTTGGCTGTAGATGGCTTAATTTTTGAGCCAATTAAAAAA
>JACGDI010000373.1:1024441-1047102 GCA_014898725.1 Jacaranda copaia | reverse complement strand
GAAATACACCACCCATCACCCATCACCATCCAACCCTCACCTCCATCCCAAGATGCTGCCTGGCTACAGCCAAATCGTCAGTTGCTTCCTGCCATGACTAGAGCCTATCGTGGCCTAGCTATGGTTGACGGTTGGCTCCTCACTTTAGATGGGTCTATTTTTTATTTTTTAATAAATTTTAAAGAATAAATTCTTTAAAATCAAAGAATAAATTTAAATAAATTCTTTACTTATCCTTTTTTTAATTTTTGGTTATTTATTTTTTAATCAATAAATATATTCAAATAATTATTTTAAATATTTGTTATTTAATATATATTATTAAGTGTGCAACTTAAAATGATAATTTTATGATTTAGTTCTAAAAAATATTAATTAAAAATAATTTTAAAGAATAATTTTAATAAATTCTTTATTTATCCTTCTTTTTAATTTTTATTTAATCAATAATGTTTTTAACTAATTACATTAATTTATTTAATATTATTAAGTATAATTTTGATCCTAAATACTTTGATATTTTCTTTCCACAATTTTGCCTTTTGTACCTCTTTTTTCTATATTTCAATGCCCTCAATTTACTAAATGATGTGCTCTATGATATAATATTTTGGCAAGAAAATCACGTAAACATGTGTGTGTATAGGCAATAGAATAAACGTCTACTTTGGATTCTTCTTTATTTTATTATATTTAAGACTTTAAATAAAAAAATAATAATAAATACATCCTTAACCAATTAAAAAAATATTATCATATTAAAATTCTTTGATAGTTTTGTCTTGAAAAAACCAGTAGAAAAATAAGAGAGTAGAAATAATTAAAATGACAATAGGTTCATGTGTTATTTAGACCCTTCTGTCTTGTCCCATTTGGAATGGGTTTTAAAACAACAAATGGGTCTAAAGACGGGTATCTAATTTTAGTTTTTTTATTTGAACTTGATTCGAATTTGTCCTATTATAATATTATATGTGTAAATTTTTATCTATTATTTAGATATTTAGTAGGATTTGTGTGTTTGAAAAATGTCAATATTACATGTATATTCAAATGTAAAATGTAAACATAGTATTTACATAACAATAGTATTGCATTAATAAGTAGTTTATACATGCATATGCATAAACGTAATATACGTGTTCCAAATTTATAGTCTTTCAAAATTAAAACATGCATGCACAAATTTGTAAAGATATAGTTTTTTTGTCAATAATATTATTTTTTATTATTCCAAATGTTACTTTGATATTATCAGTTTTATATTTTTAAAAATTATAAAGCAGGTCTACTAGGTCCAATAAGCTGTGTCTTAGATCCAAAGTGTAGGACGGACCATTAAAATCTTGGTGGATTAGGTCCAATGTAAGAGCAAATTTGACCTATTATCTGCCTTTTAAACTAAATATTTATACGCTGTTTTGAAATTCTCAAACTTTTCAATGGAAAAAAAATGAAATATCATCATAACATTCAAATTAAGGAGTTTAGAAAAGGATATTGATATGAGATAGCCCAATATGCCCAATTAACACGTAGGGCCCAACATCGGTTTTGAGCTAGACCACTCGACAACAACTACATGATCGAGTATACTGTTACCGATTCCGTTTGACGGGAGGCTTCAACCCATTTAGCTTATTCGACAATCTCTTTGATTGACCAACCCTGTCTGTTCAACTATTATCGATCAGGTGGCTTACTTCGGCACTAACTCATATTCTCGCCATATTTAATGTTCTAACAGGCAACATGCCCCGCATTAATGGTCCGTGACAACGGTACAATCTTTGCCATCACCTTTGACAGGGAGGCGTCTGCCCAGAGTATTGTGCACCTTGAAAAATAGGAGATGGTGCTACCTAGAATAGTACCGAGATCTAGAATAATTATTAACCCCCTAGTGAGGACTAAAGCTCACTACACCTGATAGGGGCACTTTCGTCATATCACACACCAGGGAAAGGCTATAAATATCTCATAACCAACCATGCTCTAGGTAATGCCAAATACACTAAGCTTTCAATATTTTGCTCGATTATCATATCTCGATCAGAACTAACTTGAGTGTCGAAGTGCTTTTGCTGAGAGCACCTCGGCTACTTTAACGTGTGCTGTTGTTGCAGATCTCAAACCTTAAGAAGAATATAACTTGAATTATTCAACCTCCCTGGTCAAATCTGCCCAAACACTACCCCTATTCACTATAAACGACTTTCAACTTCATCAAATATATAGAGGGCCATAATAAGAAGCAGATCTATCGTTAAATATGGAGAAGTCACATTGAAGTATTTTTATCAACACATTCTAATGGGAGGTTTAATTTGTAAAAGCACTTCAAAATGAGAAAGAGAAATAATTTATAAATTATTTAAAAGTCACTTATTCCTTTAATGTGAGAGAAAATTAACTGTCATCATAATTTTATTTTATTTTATTTTACCTTTTTTTGTAAAAAAGTGACACTTTAAAGGTGAGACACTATTAACTAAAAGAACTACTTTTAGTAACAACTTTATAAAGATATAAAAGAAATGAAGGTTCCGTTCTAGCGGAAGTGACATAGAAAATAAAAAATGGAGAGAGAGAAAGATGATTTGGAAATTAATTCAGGTTTAGGAATAAATTAAAAAAAAGGAAAACGAGGTCATTTTTGTTGATTTAAGTTGTTGGGGAGTTAACTCAAAATTAAAAGTTTGAAACTTGAGATGAGAGTTCAAAATAAGAAAGTGATGGGTGGGAACTAAATACTAAATTGAAAGTTGGAATGGATAATTTTAAATAAGATCCCCAAAATTAATTATAATTTTAAAATTAAAAATAAAGTTGTATTTAGATGTTTTCTTTAAAAATAATGACCACAGTAGATATAGGGATGGGAATTTATGAGATTTATATTTTTTATAAGATGTCTTTTTTCAAAATATACTCTAATTATTTCAAAATGATATAGTGGGTATTTTGTATCAAATTAAATTTAGATTTGCTTGATGTAATAATAGAATGATATTATAAAGTTAAAAAAAATTAAAAACAAAAATAAATAGTATTTTTTAAAAATGTTTATAAGTTAATAGTTCTAGAATTTCAGTTGTTATTTTCATCCTCTATTTTTATTATCTTCAACACATTTTCATTTTGAATATTGATTTCCATGCAAAATAAGAATTGGATCAGTAAGGTAGAAATTTTGAGAAAAAGTAAATAAACAATAAAATTTTATGTAATATTGTTAAATAATTTAAGATAATATTATGATTTCATTTGTTGTGTGTCCCAATATCTTCTTTTTGTCTTATCAACTAAATGATATTGGAACAAAAAAATATTATTTTATTTAGTTCAAGTTCCTTTTCTTATGAAGATAAAAAAAAAAAATTATTGTCAAATTAATTATTATTAAATTTAGTGCTAATCCTATTATCTTAAGAGGATATAAAAGGAATTATTCTTTAACTCATTAGTGAACTTTAATTATTTCTAAATTAATAGATATTTTAATTTGAAATGATAGTTATAGATACGATAATGAAAATTGTGGTATTATCATTGAAGATGGGGTAAACAATTATATTTTTTATTTTTGAAATAAAATAATATGGAAAATAATTGTTCTAGAATAGACATGTCAATAAGTAGAATTTTACCTTATCCAAGTCTAGGGTTGTCAATGGATCAAATTTTAATATGAATTTTATTTGAATCAAATTCAAATTTTAGGATTTTTGTTTGATTAAAATATCCAATGAATTAGATCCGATTAAAAATATTTGTATTCTGAAATAATTAGATCACGGATATGGAGTAAAAAAATTTGATTTGTTAAAGATTCAAATTCAAAATAAATTTTTTATTAAATTAATGTTCTCATATATATTAATAAAAATTTTAAAATAAAATATATACATTATATTGATCTAATATCTATATTAATGTCTGTATTATGTTACTATTGCCTAAAAAATAAGAGAGATCAATGTCCAATATAATAATGTACAATAGTTCATTTTTGCATTAATATAATGTGAAATAAGGATTTAGTATTCAAATATTTAACTTTTGAATTAATATATAATAAAAAGTTGTTAAAAATTCAAATATGACTTAAATTTACTTTATAAATACAATATTTTTATACAATTCAAAAGGAAAAAAGGAAAAGAAAAAAGTATTAAATCTGGTAGGACTTTTTGTTTTTAATTGAATTTAAGATATTCATCAAATTTGGATATAGAGGTGTTTATTTAGTACAAACTGAATTGCACCAAACCAAAATTTCGAATCAAATACCGAACTGAACTATTTGGTTCAGTTAGGTTAAAACCGAATTTTTTTCCAATTTGGTTCGGTTAATAATCAAAATATCAAAGTTTTTAACTTTTAATATTAATATTAATATATTAATGTATATTAATTAATATATATTAATATATATAATATTAGTATATTAATATACATATGTATTAATATATATTATATATAGTAATTAACAATTCAATAGTTTGGTTCAATTTGGTTAACCAGTACAAAAAACCAAAACTGAATCAAATACCAAGTTTTTCCAAAAAAAAAAAAAATCGAATATCAAACTGAAAATTTTGGTTTGGTATTTGGTACAAACCAAAATTTTGATTTCGGTTCGATTTGACCAGTTTATCGGGCTATGAACATCCCTATTCGGATATTATATTGACTAACAAAGATCGTATATGATATCAAGTTGGATTTGAATATAAATTTTGATATTTAGATTTGGATTCGAATATGATTGATCCGATCCAAATTTGACACATTGAAAACCCTAGGTCCAATGTTTGAGCAAATTCATCGACCAATTGTCTACCCTACAAACTATATATTTAATCTATTTCTAAATTCTCAAACCTTTTAATTAAAAAAAAGTGAAATATCTTCATAGCACCCAAATTGAGGAGTTTAGAAAGAGACATATAGAGGGTCAACAATAATAAGTAGATTTATCATCAAATATGGAGAAATTGCGTTGAAATATTCTTATTAACACACCTGATGGGAGGTTTATTTTTAAAAGCACCTCTGGACGAGAGAAAGAGAAATAATTCATAAATTGTCTAAAACTTCTCGACTCTTTTAATATATATTAAAATTAACTATTATCATAATTTTATTATGTTTTTTCCCTGGAAAATGGTGGCACTTTAAACTTGCGATATTATTAACTAAAAGAAACTACTTTTAGTGAGAACTTTGTAAAGATACAAAAAATTTGAGAGTTTCCCAACATTATTTGGAATTGAGATATGATTATATATAATGACATATAAAAGGAAATGAATAACCATAACTTGACGGTGGCGAACGAGATAGCTCAGCCGGCGGAAATTGGTCAACTGGCCAAGAAGCAGTGATAAATAAACTCTATATTTATAAATGTCATAGCATGCTAGGTCAATATGGAAGGTTAACATATATCTTTTTCTTTTTCAAAATATGAAATATAGTATTTTTAAAATTATTATTTATATTTTTACATAAAAAGAATAATCTAGGCCAAATCACTACCACCAAAATCCAAATATGGTTATCTACATATTTAATCAAATCCAACGTAATACCCTGTAAGATATATTTATATTAATATTATATTCGAATTCAATACGTGTTTGAAACTCAATGAGAAAAATTCAATTCAATGAAATTATATTTTTATTATGTGTTGCAACGTAGAATGCTATCTTTATAAAGTGATTTGCTTTTTTTTTTTTTTTTTTTTGAGTTTTTGACAATTTTTGATTGTAGTTTGGTCCAAATATTAAATATTTGAACATAAGTCCTTCTTTTGCATTAAATATTAGTTCATAAATAAATTATTATATATTATTACATTTGATCCTCTTTTTTCTTTATTTCTTTCTTTCTTTTATACATATTTAGTATTCTTATTATTGGACTAACAATTTTAAAGTAAGATCCATTATTAATGAAAAAGTATGGACATATGCCCAACATAATATAATACAATTTATTTGAAGATCTTGATTAATATTATATATATACATACATAAGGTTTCTAATTTAATAATATATATTATTAAAATTTAAATTCGAATATTTAATAAATTAGATTGCTTAAATTTATATTTGATGCAACTCTATTCTAGAAGTCAGTGAATTGCCGAGGGTTTTTGCTTTGGAACACATTTGCATAGGGTTAGAGCTTGGGACTTTCTAGAAATGATTCTTTTTCTCTATTTTGACTTTTGGATTGATTTTATAGTGACTAAGTGCTTAGTGGATTTCACCCACTTGAATCTGGATGCCCATCTTTGGGTTTAATTTATTGGGTTCATTAGCTATTTATTTAACTGACTTATTATTTATTATTTACTTTTTTATCCTTAAAATCTCGTCTTTCTATATTATTAATCCCCCTACTTTCAATTTGAAAGCTTAAATTCATATTGAAAGTATATTATAAGTTTAATTTTAATTTATCTGGCCTCAATTAATTAATTTTATTTAACTTTTGATAATTTATTTTTAAAATTTGACTGCAAAAAAATTGAGTAATTTGATAATTGATTAAGTTGAAGAATCATAGGTCTCCTTATATGGTTGTTTCAAGGAGGCATCTTGTTAGGCATTTTGTATTTCTTTAAGGATTTAGATAAATTTTGGCAAGTTTGAATTTTCAGTGAGTAGGCTTTGTTAGCGATACAGCATGAATTCCCAGGGTAATTTCTTTTCCTTTACCTCACTTTATTCCTTTGCGATTATTTTCTCACTCCTTAGGTTTAGCAACAATATTTTGGGATACATCGACTTGGGAGTGAGTCATGTCTAACATTGAGAGTGAGATGTTGGGTAGCAAGATCAAGTTCAAATTAGAGTCAAAATTGGAGTCCATAGGTCTAATAAAGTGCAGTAGTGGGTTAACCACTATCTTGAAGTGGTTGGCTACCCCATGTGTGGTTGGCCAAGTGCCTGGGCACTTGGCCCTTGGGTTGATGCAGGCGGCTGCTCTGACTAGTGTTATTTTGGGTGGCCACAATTATGTTGAGGTTATCTGGAAAAACCTCCTCATGATGCTGTTGTGCTTTCTGAGTTTGTGAGCCCATTTTTGGACACATCATTTAGTCTAGTTTTGGGTTATGAGATCATGCATCAAGAGCCCATGAATCAATCTTTTATGTTTAAGTCATCTCCTTCATTTGAGTTGGTCTTGAATTTGGAGAAGAGGATTCTTTTCAAGAGGGGCTTTAGGACACTCCTAATATTAATGGTAGTTTTGCATGCATTGATGAAATACTTTGTTTACTTTCATTGGGGGATTTAGAAATTCTAAGGCAAAAGATTTGTATCTTTGATGAGTATGAGTTTTTTTTTCCTTCTTCAGATGATAACTTTGCATCACCTCCTCTAGTGTACTCCACCATCCTTAGCAATTACTTTAGTCTCTCTTCGATTTGACCCCTTATTGTTGGAAATAATTAGGAGTTACAGCGATGTGTTTGAGTTAATTTGCTCCAAACTCCATTGTATATTTTGTAGGATTCCAACACTACTTTAGGAAATTGGGTCTTCCCATAAATAGTTTTTACTCCTTGTTTGGGAGTGCGAAAGGTATCAAATGAAGTTGTCTTCCACATTTTTCTTAGATCGAATTGTAAGTTCATGAGTGGTTTGCTTGCTTTTAGGAGGCCTTGGAAGAGCAAGTTTTTCTTCATCCAAGATGAGGGTAGAGGGGTTTCCCTCATTTAGAGTAGATCGCCATCACTAGTGTGCCTTTGTAAGGTTCATCGTGACCTTCGCTAGTACTTCGAGGAGGCGGGAGTGTTTGCCTTTACTTTTGATATTACTTATATATTTCTTGAAGGTACTTAGTTAATTTTCTAGTTTTGTTCTACTTGCTTGCTTGTTACTACATTCCTGCATTCCCTTTAGCACTTTTACGATTTTTGTTGATTGTTTACTTGAGCTTAATTCAATTAACATGTTTTTGGCAGAAAAGAAGATTAATTTGTTGATGATGTGGATAATTAAGTTTACAAGGGTAAGATAGTAAAAGAACAAAAACAAAGCCTAATGGATCAAATGATTGATTAAATAAAAAGGATCAACGAATCTAAAATCAATAAAGAAAGGCAACAAAACCTTAATTTGCCTAACCTATCAAAATAAACTATAAAGACACTCAATCCCAAAGAACATTTGGTTAGAAAATATTATTTGCAAAAAATTGCAAAACTTTGAGAGCCTTTGAGAGTTGAAATCTCTTTAGACACGTTTTAAAGAAAATGAATTGACGATATACTATTTACCAAAAAGGATCTTGCGCCATTTCCTTGCAATATCATTTTGGTACCGTCTATAGAAACTTTGAATTGTGGAGAAGAAACATGTAAATGAGATGCAGAGCTCGTTACATTAGTAACCAAGTAGCCCCAGGGTTAGAGAATGTGAAGAGTCACTAACTTGAAGTATCATAGCACCCAGTGGTGGAGCTAATCCTGGCCACACAACTTGCACTACAGGAGATGCTCGTATAATAGGCACCATCTTTTGGAGATCCTATTTTGCATATGACCTAAGAGATGTTGAGGACTTTATTGAAAAATGCTATTGCCTAAGCTGTGGCCAAAGCAATCACCCAGTATGCTAATGAGTACTGCCCTTCGGAGCTGCAAAATCCTCTCATTGGAGTCAAGGGGCTTTATCCTCCTCGGAGAGAATTGAGCAAAGAGCTAACTTTAAACACGACACTACTCCTTCCCCTTTGTGCATGCAAGTAGACACCCATTCCTCACTCTGACTGGATTTCACCTGGTGCACTCCCTCGTTATAGGAGTCTAAATACATTTATTAGTGTCATATCCCTAAGAGGTAGTAGGGATCTGATACCACTATCTTGCTATTGCTATATTGAGATGTGGCCCTTTTTTCTCACTATCTTGGTTAGAGCACTTCTCCCTAGAACGAAGCAGATTTTGATGGCATTATTGATTCTTAGGAGCACTTGTATAATTTCTTAACAAGGACGAAGCTCTATGACTTGAGTAAAGCCATGTATTGCAAGATGTTCAGCACCATACTCTCTAGGTGTGCCATGATGTGGTTCAACCAGATGCTAACTGGATTTTTCATTGGATGGGAGCTATTGGCGTAATATTTTCTCCAAAAATTCTGTATCAACCATAGATACTTGAAAACAATAGTGTATCTATTCACTATAAAGTACAAGGATGGAGGGCCTCTAAGGAACTATCTCAACCACTTTTATTTAGATAGTGCATGAAATCCCCCATATCAACTAGGACTTCTTGCCTAACATCATCTAATAAAATCTAAAAACACTTGATGTTTTGGGAGTCGATCGTTGAAAAACCCTACTATTATAGAATAGATCCTAGTGCGTATAGAGAAACATATAAGAATTGTAGAAATTTTGATCTCTCATAAGGCTAGCAAGCACAAAACACGCGATGAAGGAAAAAATAATAAAAAAAATAAGAAGATCGTAAACATAGTCCTTTTAGAGCTTTCACCACCTACAACCCATTCACTATCCCTCTAGTAGAGATTTTGACTGTGGTGTAGCAATGTGGTCTCATCTAATAAGATAAAGGAAGATCTAGAGAAACAAAAATTTGATAAGTGGCACTGCTTTTACCACAACGATGAACACATTATTGAGGAGTGAAGGCACCTATGGTATGAGATTGAGAAGCTGATCTAGAGAGGACACTTTAAAAAGTTTGTAGTATAGAATCTAAGTAGTCTAGAGAAGGGTCCATTTACAACAAAAAGTGAGGACCATCGGTGATGGTTTAACGAATGTCCGAATCCTAAGGACCAGCAATGTCAACCTGTTTTGGAGAATCTCTCTATTACTAGTATCATTTTAGTTATTTCGAAAAGACCAACTAGTGAAGATTTTACTAATGCAAAGAGGGCACTGGTACGAGCAACAAGGTAGACGTTGACTTATGCAGTAGACCTCATCTTGAGAGTTTTTGAAATGTATCTCTTTAGAGAAGAGGATTGGAAAGAATAACATAATGATGTGTTGGTGATCTCAGCATCCCTCACTAAAGTCTAGGTAAAGATGATCTTAACAGATATCGACAACTCAACTGATATCCTATTCCATGACAAATTCCTTTAGCTAAGAGTAGATAATGTGTAGCTACAAAAGATCAACATCTCTCTGATAAGGTTCATCGGTGACATAGTGGAAACATTGGGTGAAGTATTGTTCCTCTCTTTTTGAGTACTCATTCCAAGCAAATGATGAAGATGGTGAAATTTCTAATGGTCATGACCACATCTACTTACAGTGCCATTCTAGAAAGATCCACTTTGAACTTGTTCCAAGAAGTGGCCTCAACATCTCACATAAAGTTGAAGTTCCCTATGTTAGACGGGATTGGAGAAGCCTTTGCAACTTGCAAGTAGTTATAAAGTGTTACACCAACGCTTTGAAGAACATTAAGAGTCCTGCTACAAACAAATGGTGGGACAGGAAGAAAAAAGACAAAGGCATACTCCAAGACACCAGTATCATAGAGATACCTACGATGAAGGTCAGCTGTACTTTATTTGAAGGTGTTGCAAGTAGTGCCCCATTTTGTTTTCTTATTTTTTTTAGGTTTATGTTTGTTGCCTAGTATTTGTCTTGAGGTACTATTTCATTTCAATTAATAGGTTATCTTTTTTCCCCTCTACTGGACTTCAATAAAGCCCATCCTCAAGGGAAGACACTTTATTGATGTTCAAAAGTATGTGAACAAATTTTACTTTCTTTTACAATATTATATCTTACTATCATTTAATTCACTTGAGGTGCTTGCGCACCACTCTTAGAAGCAAACTTAATACTTCATAGGCATAATCCCATTATATGGTCCCTCTGGGTTACATTCCCTACCTTAAAAGCATGGCACTTTTTAGGCATAATTCCACTGCACAGTCCCTCTAAAAATACGTAGTTGCCACTTAAAATCCACCATGAGTCATCCCCTATTTAAAAAATTTGGGTAAAGAAAAGCGATGTTTTTAGAGAATTCTACTCAATAATTTGAGGACTCAAAAGGAATAAATTTTCCTCTTCAAACAATTGGAGATGTAGACAGAAAATAAGGTGAGGATTTGAGGATGATGACATTTTATGAAAATAGTGCATAATCTTCACTTTAATTACATACACTAACTGAGACAATTAGATTGATATGACATGGTATATTATCTATAATCATACCCACAAAATGAGGTATAAAATTATAAAAGATAATTTCTTATAATGTATGACGGATCAATGCTACATAAGAATTATGACAATATTTGGTAACGTTTTATGTGTGATTATGATATATATTTTGGGGGAATAACTTTCGAGAGTAGGGTTGTGGAATGTGAAAATTGTGTTGGAAAATGTGATGGATTTTTGTAAGTATTTTGGGGAATAGTTAGAATTTGTTTTGGAGAGTTTTGATATATTTTTTTATATTTTTGAGGAGATATTTTTTGTTATAACAGTCAAATTAATATTTTTTTATTATATTTTTAGGGTGAAAATGAAATTGAATAATTTTTTAATTTTAAGAATAATGATAAAATTGTATGATATATATGTATATGTAATGACTAAGAAAGAGGGGGGTAGGGGGCATGAGAGAGGGAGGGTAGGGATGTGTGAGGGATGGGAACAGCCACTGTTGACTGCTTTGGGGGGGGGCATGAGAGAGAGATAGAAGAGACATGTAAGGGAGAGGATAGTTGCCGCTGACTCCTTTAGGCCCAATGGTTGAAAGAATGGAAAATGGGGAGGGAATTTGTTTATTTTTGTTGAAATAAAGGAATTATTTTGGGAATAAAAATATAGCCATTTTGGAGGTAAAATAGGCATATGCTTGGCCTTGTTTTGCTAGAACAATTTTATTTAAAAAAAACATAACTAGATATTGCCTTTATAATCTTAAATATCAAACATGCTTGATGTATATAACTTGTGCATTATTTTGTGTGTCTATTAAGGCCTAGTTTACTTTTTAGTATTACGTGGAATGATGCATTTTATCCCACCTAATATCTTGTTGAGAAAAAAACTTTTTTCATCTTATAAGATTTTTCAACTTTCAATTTTGTCCTATATGTCATGCAATATCAGATTTAGTCCTATATGTTTATAAATATTTTCACATTTGGTCCTAAAATCACCAAAATTTCAAAAAATGGCTGGAATTGTTGACTTGGCATACTGAAATTTGTTGAATTTGGGAATTTTGTTGAGTTGGCAATTTCCAACTGAGTTGGTGTCTTGTTGGAAGAAATTTGCTTGCCATGTTAGCATGTTTATATATATATATATATATATATTTATAAATAAATACATAAATATATCAAAAGTAAAAAAAAAAAAATTCCCCCTAACCCAACCCCCCTACCCCCACACCATAGCCAGCTGGGTTAGCTGGGCGGCCAAGCTTTTTGGCATTGGTGCTTGGATGCTCATGGTGGCCTCTAGGCCACCAAGCTTCCATGAGCCCAGCGCCTAGAAGCTCACTAGGTTGTCTAGCTAGATTTGGCCAAGTGGCCGCCATGGCCAATTGCCGCTTGTCCAAGCGACAATTGCAGCCAGCGGCCGCCTAGCTCATGGTTCCCATGGCAAGCCAACTAGGACAACTAGGTGCTTGGTGGAGGGGGTGTGTGGTGGGGTTAGGGGGTAGGGTGGGTGTGTGATGTATGTATATATATACATGTATATATGTATATATGTATATAATATATTTTTATATATATGTGTGAGCATATTAAAATACTATGGCAATATTTGGTTATATTTTTTATGTGATTTTAATATTTATTTTGGAAGAATGAATATTGAAATTGGAATTGGGGAATGTAATGGGTTTTTGGTTATATTTTTTTATTGTGGCAGTAAAATCAATATTTTTTTTGTTGAATTTTTGGAGTGAAAATAAAATTAAGTAATTTTTTTTTCTTATAAGAATAATAATAAGATATACATAATATTTATTTAAATATATATGTGTGTGGGGAGACATTTTTTATTGTAGTAGTAAAATTAATACTTTTTTGTTAGGTTTTGGGGGTGAAAATGAAATTGAGTAATTTTTTTATTATAAGAATAATAATAAGATGTTGTAGCACTTCACATTGGGATAGCACCTAAGCTGAGGTACTATTATGATTTAGACTTAATTCTCAGAGTTACAATTCAACAGTAGGCCCATAAATTTAAACGTTTCAAAATTTAAACATTGATTCAACTCCAACAAGACTAAATAAAATCGCAAAATAGATATATCATAAGAGTTTCAAGGAACTTAGTTAAATTACAACCTCTGACAGATCACGCCATCATTGCCATCTTACACTACAACCTTCAAAATGAAATTTACACATCACAACGTCTCTAAGGTCAACGACACATTCACAAGTTCCATACTTAACTTTTGGCATTAGTTCTATTACAAAATAACCATGCACTTCATTCCAAACCTGGCGTCCATCAGAGCCCATCCCTATTTGAGAGATTATGAAATACAGGGGGGTAAGTCCAAAGACTTAGTAAGGGATAAGTAAAAACAATAACAAAGTTTATTGAGGAAGAACTCAACTTAATAAAACATAATTTTTATCAAACTGAATATAATAGAATTTGAAAAGAAGCGCTAGATTGGCAGACCCTCATAGGAGTTTCCAACAAATATGAGTAAGTTTAACAAAGCAATATCTTAAGTGGGAGGCCCACACAGGGTGCAACAATCTAAGAGTTAGTTAAACAAAGTAATAACCCAGGATGGGGACCTTCACCTCTTGTAGTGTTAATCAGCAATAGGTAAAACCAAAATCTACTACTCGTTAGTGCCCAGCTTGTCGTCACCTAATCAGAAAAATATTCCAAGAATAAAAATTCCTGTTCAATCCTAATAACCTTATAGAAATGCACCCAACATTCTAATGCCTTGTCTATCATCAAGATAATATAGATTAAGATTCTTCTTTACAAAATTCTCTAGAATCAATATTTTTGAATTATCTACGACGGTCTAGGTTAAATCCAGAATAACACAATTTTCATGATAACAAATCATGGTATTACAATCTTAAGCAATATCTTACGCATAAATCTCTAGTCAAATTTTCACTTAACACTATATAACTCTTAATAGTTCTCGATATCAAAATTAATATTCAACTTATTATTAATCAACATTTGAGTCTAAAATTCGTATCTCCCATCTCCCTATTCCTCGCATAGGTAAGCAATCATAGAGGTACATATATATCGATTCAAAGGCTCATTTTTGACAAAATCTAATATTTGCATGCATGCATGTATGTATATAACATGCAACAATTGATTAAAATTCAATTTTTACTATTAAGGGCTCGGAATCACAAATAGATAGCATAGGGACGATCACTGCATCAAGATGAGTAGACTGTCTCTCTGCCACCGCTGGACCACCACTGTTGGAAAACTCAACGCTGCCACAGATTTGTTCCTCTTAACGAGAGGATTCCAATGCTACCTTCTGTTTCAAAATTCGAGCAGCGTAGACGTCAGAACGAGCCAAAAATAACGGAATTATCTTTTCCCCTGTCGTGCTTTGATCACTGCTCCGCCATCGCCGGAGTCACCTAATGCTTCTTGACCCACCCCTCAGAGCTGTCGATGGTCGCCAAAAAGTGTAAAACCCAACTGGTCACCATCTCATTCTTCTCAGTTCTCCTTTTGCTGCTGCTGTTTTGCTACCGGATAAGGTGTTTGTGTGGCAGGGAGTGGAGGTGATGGTTTGGAGAAGAGATTGATGGGTTTAGGGGGTTGAGAGGGTTGTCGGGAAAGTTGGTCAGATGTGGTGGTGGTGCTTCAGTGAAAGGAAGAAAAGAAGGAAAAAATGGAGAAGAAAAAGGAAGGAAAAAAAATAGAGAAGAAGGGAACCTGCCTAGATCTTAAATCTCATCATTTTTTTTTTAAATTTTAATTTTCAATTTAGTCCCTTAATATTTTAAGTTATGCAAAATTTACCCCAAGTTTTTAGAAAATTGCGATTAGCCTCAAATTATTCAAAAGTCAACACAATTAAGTCTACCAAAATTATAATTTAGCCCACAAAATATGAAATTCATAAAATTTTCAAATAATGATAAAATCTTATAGTATAAATAAAATCAATAAAATTTTAAGGGTGTTACAGATATACATAATATTTATATAAATATATGTTTGTGTATCCATGTCAACAAAAATCTCCTCCAACAAGCCGCCACGTCAGCTGGAACCTTGCCAACTCAGCAAAATCCCCAAATTCAACAAATTCAGATGCGCCACATCAGCAATTCTAGCCGCTCTTTGAAATTTAAGTGATTTTTGGACCAAATATACAAATATTTGTAAATATATAGGACTAAATCTGATATTGCATATAAGACAAAATTGAAAGTTGAAAAATTTTATAATTAATTTGTATCTCATTGGAAAACAAATACTTATGGTTAATTTTATTTAAGTTGTAATAAAGTATGCTTTTATTTCTCTGTCTTCAACTTGTAAATAGCGGTGTGGAAAAATACCTACCAAGTAAACTTTAAGGCCCTATTTGCTTTTGTCGACAAATGTTGGATAATAGAATTATTTGAGAATGATGATAATAATTAGGATTATTTTGTAAGTATTATATTATATTTGCTATATGGAGATGAAATAAAGAAATATTTCATATATTTATTTATATATGTAAATTAAATTAGTAGGATAAATTATGAATTGACCAAAAAATCCTCGCATATAAAAACAAAATGATCTTTTACCTCGTAGCATATCAAATAAAATGAGGAGACTGCAAATTATCTCATCTCTCGGTCTCTTCTAATTTTTCACTGGCGTAAGTTTGACGAATAATACACGAATGGAAGCATATCTCCATACCTGTTTATGTCCGCGAATTAAGATAGTGAAAATTTCCACCACTTATGAATCAAATTTGATTATAAATATTCGTAATTTAAAATAACTAGATCGAATATGAAATTAAGCAAGCCGATCCGTTAAAAATTCACATCCAAACTTTAATATTTTTTATTAAATTAATATTCTTATATATAATATTAATAAAGGTTTTAAAATAAAACTTATATATTATGTTGACCTAATGTCTATATTAATATCTATATTATACTACTAATATTGAGTTGTTAACCTAAAAAATAAGAGAGATATTGATAAAATGTCAAATATAATAACATATAATAGTTCATCTATGCATTAATATAATGTGAAATAGGAATTTAATATTCAAATATTTAACTTTGGGACTAATATATAATAAAAAATTATTAAAAATTCAAGTATGACATAAATTTACTTTATAAATACAATATTTTTATAAAATTCAAAAGGAAAAAAAAAGAAAAAAATAAATCGAGTAGGATTTTTTACTTAAATTTTCGATATCCATTGAATTTAAATATGGTACCAACTAATAAAAATTTTATAAGATTTCAGGTCGGATTTGAGTATTGATTTTGCTAATTGGATTTGATTTCAAATATGACAGATTTGATTCACATCTTGACAGCCCTAAAATAAGATATTTGGAAGGATGACGAGCCTCATCTTAGCCCATCATCTGAAGTAAACTTTCCCTAATAAAATTGCTAATGTATGGATTACTTTTTCTCAATTTGAACTCAAACTCGATAACAAATGTATAATGGCAATCAACTATTGCATGAACGTCCAATTGTATTAATCTAATTTAGAAGGTGTTTGTGTAATTTTGATCTTGTAAGCTTCTATATTTTATTAAGTGTTTTTGAAATACATAAGACGGTAAATATTTATTTAAAAATAAATTCTTAAAATGTTTGAATAATATAAAATTTAAAATTTATAAGATGTTGACAATGATTATTAATTTTATACTTAACATAGTTAAAATTAAAAAAATTATTAAAATCTTAAAATACATTAAGAACATGTTACTTGTTTTTAGGAAAACTTATAAGATAGTAACAATAAATTTTATAAGCTCCAAACCTCTTAGTTTATTGCAAATAAATTTCAATGGATTACATATGACATAATAGTTTTTAATGAATTTTCTTCGTCCAATTTTATTCTCGATGCAAATTAGAAATCAAAACCTACTTTTTGTATGAATTCTACGCCAAGAGATTTAAATTTAATTGCTTGTACTTTTATTAAAAGTGTATTTGAATAAACTTATTTAAAACATTTTATAAGCTCCTATATCTTATAAAATATTTTTAAAACTTATAAAATGCTATAACTTAGTTTTAAAATAAGCTCTTAAAGTGTTCAGATGAAATAAAATTAGAGCTCATAAGATATCAGTAATGATAATTTTGTAATTAATATAGTTAAAATTAGAAAAATTTGTTACAATTTCAAAAATACGCCAAGAATTTTTATTTTTTTTTAGAAGAACTTACAAAATTCTATCACTGTCTAAATGTCGGTTTCATTGAAATATCGATATATAGTTGGATTTAAACCCAAATTTAGGTCGCAAATATAATTAGCTAAGTTTGAGTTGGATGCACGAAAGGTTAGCCAAAGTCCAATCCAACATCCACACAAAATTATTATTGGGTTTGAACACAAATGAGGCTGTTCTCTTTCAACTGTGCGAATACAATTCCTATTAATTTGCATGAGAACTAAATAGATTGGGACGTAGGAGGCTAAAATGAGAACTGAAACATGCAGGCGATCTGCGATTTTTGGTCTCTCCTGCATAGTAAGCTATTCCAGTTCAACCTCTCCTCCGAAAACATGGTAGCTTTAGCTACTCCAGCTCAAGCTCTCCTCCAAAAACATGGTATTTTTTTTTTCTAAATTATGTGCAACTAATTTCTTTTTCAGTTTTGTTTTTGTTAATTATTTTGCACGAATTTGCAAACAGATGTGAAAATTTTGAAAATTGCTTCGTAGATGCAAATATGTACGATGATTATTTTAATGTGTATATATATACATGTACATATTGTGAAGGTTGTAAAGTGATTTTTGCTATTGATTTGGATATTTTTGATTATAAGGGAAATTCGATAAATTATATAAAGATGACCCAACAAAATAAATTAAGTAAAGGGGCCGGAGATCCTAAAGTCAATTTAAGCCTATGAAGAAAGGCAAAAAAACTTTAATGGGCCTAAATCTATCAAGACAAAAATGATAAATACAAAGCCCCATAAAGAACTTGGCAAAAAGAAATCCTTTGCAAAAGAATCATGAACCTTCAAGAACTTTTCAGAACAAAGATCTCTTTACGGGCGTTCCAAGGAAAACAAGTTGCATCCTTATTCTCCTCAATTATCTTCTTGACTCCATTGAAAACCTTGAATGTTTGTTTCCTCTTGGAAGAAGAACCTTTCTTCTTCTTGCCCTCTTATTACTTGCCTTTGGGGCCTTTAGAATGGGAGGAGGAAGTAATCATTAGAGGTTTGCCCTTTTCATGGTTATCTTTGCCATGGCCAACACTTTGACCAAATAAACTCAACAAGGATTGGAGGATCAAATCTTCATAGAGATTAATGTCCATCACTATATCTATGTTGAAGAGCTTATCAACAAGCCTAATCATTTGTAGACTGTAGTCGAGGACAATTGATCCTTAACCATCCTAGCTTAAAAAATCTCCCTTGACTAAATGAAATTCTCATGCCTAATTTCCAATACAACTCTTGCAAGTAATTCACCATGGTATGTTTCATGTGTTTGTGAGACTTTTAAAGTACATAGATGCCATCATGAGACTATGGGCTAGAAGGTGATTCTCAACCCAATACATGAACATTTCACATGTCTCTTGATCCGCATTAATCGCTATGGGATTTGGAGCACCTTGATACAAGACATATATCCGTTTCTCGAAATCTAGAACGATTTTGAGGTTTAGTCAATCATGGTAGTACGACTCGATTAGTTTATTGGTTTCCAAAATGATTTATAGCGGATTTTTAGCCATTATTGAGATTTGGCAAATCTACATAAGCAGAGAAGAGAATATATGCATTTGATTGAATTTTGATATTGAAAAGCATGATTATGGTCTTTCAAGCATGTTTTGCTCTCACTATTTTATCAAATTCCTTACCCTCTTAGGAATTTGGGAAATCACATTTCCTAGTGAGAGTCATGGTCCAAAGGCATCACTTGTGGTCCCACAACTCATGAGACATCCACTAATGATCCTAAGGCAGGTAACTATTACCAATTACATCTCTATGCTATCCTTGATGTGTTTTGCTTCACTTTTCGTATAGGCCCACAACTTGTGCAACATTTAATGCTCGCCTCATGCTCAGGCAACCATCTATACCACTCTTGCCTCATTTGCAAAAAAATAGTTAAGCAATATTTATAATTTCAACTACCATGCATAAGAAATTATTTAAAACAACCTTACTCTATAAATTTTCCATATACAGTTTCTTATCTTCTTGAGAAACCTTGCTCAAACAAGACCTAGTTTAAACCCTCTATTCCATTCCCTATTTCATCTCCTATTTTATTTCATAAATATATGACACATATATTAAATATTTTCTCATAAAAATAATTGATTGAGGATCAAATATAGTTGGTATAAATACAAAAAATTGGAATAGAAAATGGAATAGAGTTCTAAAGTGAACTAGGCCATCCTTTAAAATGTTGTCTTAATATCTCCGTTATTTTATGAGAAATAATATTTGGAATGAATCTATAAGATAAATACAATAATAATTCCCTCAATAGCATATATGATTTGTAAAATAAGTACAAAATAAATATAACAAATATCTATTAATAAAGGTCCTCACAAAAGAATAATACAAGATAGTGATAACTTTTTATTTTAATAGTGATGAAGCACAGTCAACAATGATCCTTTAATATGCATCATTAAAAGAATTATGACTTAAAGGCATTTTGAATATGAATTATATAAAATAATTATAATAACATGAAAAATAAATAAATATTCTAGTAATTTTATATTATGAAAATTTATGCACATCCATGCAATGTCAAATTTAATGTAAATTAAATATACACATTTAGATATTGCAAATTGCAGCATGGCCTGACTTCAACCCTACGCTAAAAACGTAACAAAACATAGATACTTTCAACTAGAGTGCAACTAATAAATATAAGGGGCAGCCGTCATTACTCATTAATCAAAATTTGGGCGCTTCACTAAGTTAATTTGACTCCATTTAAGTACTCAAATTTGATTTTGTTATGATTTTTGGCGCTCCATGAAAGGATCCAACTGAATTTAATTTTGTCTTTTGTAGTACCCCAAACATCACTCCCATAATAATATCATTGCCATGCAGTTAAGGTGGGCCAAATGTCCAACTACTTGCTAACAAATTGTTTCAATATATTAAAATTTGAAATTTAATAAATTGAAAATCCATTCAATCATATTCTTTTAGTACGAAATAACGAACATATTTAGACAAAGCTCATAAGCACTCTAAACATAATTAATTTATAAATAATCAAAACAACAATCTAAAAAAAAAGTTATACTTAAATTTTTTTATATCTATCTTCAAAGATATATTAATAACTTTTTGCCATCAATAAAATATAAATCGTAGTTGTTCCCATAAGGTTGGATCCATAGTCGAATGTCAGGATCATTTGGTGCATGATCCCTATAGCTAGCTCCTCTCACCTTGGATGTAGAGATGCTTGGACCTTCTCTTGATTCTCTTTCTTCAGATTGAGTAAGAGGGACATCCAAGCCTTCATAACCATATTGTATAAGAATATTCTCCAACTCTAGAGGATGAACCTACTACAAGAAAATTCATATTTAGTAGCACTAATATGGTGACATTTATAACATAATGACACGAAAAGGTATTATGATGATAGTTATAGAAAATGCTACTGTAATCTAATATTTGATGACATTTAATTATTAAATGACAAACATAATATTAACATTTGATTAAAAATGCCAAGATAAATTTATTTTAAAGGCATTTAGCTAGTGCTAGTAATTTTTTTCAGAAAAATGCCACTAATATGTAGTTATAGTGTTGTTTGACGAAAAATATCACAAAGTATTTAGTGGCACTAAGTTAGTGACATTTATAGTGTATGACATGTAAAAATAAAATAGCGATAGTAATAAAAAAATACCACTATAATAAAATATTTAGTAACATTTGATTATTAAATGACATATAAAATAGCGACATTTGATAAAAATGCTAACAAAAATATAATTTGAAGGCATCTAACTAGTGCCACTAACTTTTCTTAAAAACATGTCTTCATATTTATTTATGGTGGCACCTAAAAAAGATGCCATGAAATATTTAGTGGCACTAATTTTGTGACATTTGATAGTGTTATGACACATAAGAGTAATATAGTGATAATTGTTGAAAACTGTCATTGTAATACAATATAGAGTGGCATTTGATCAATAAGTAACAAAAAAATAGTGGCATTTGATCGAAAATGCCAACATAAACATATTTGCAAGGCATTTAAATAGTGCTACTAATTTTTTTTTTAAAATACGACTTGTATTTATTTATGGTGTCATTTATAAAAAGTAAATTATTTAATAACACTAATTTAATGCTGCTTTACAATATAGTGTTACTTAGTAGTAATTGATTAATAAATATTATAAAAACATAATTTTATTGAAATTACTGACACAACTATCTGTTAAAAGCATTTAACTAGCAATACAACCTTTTTTTTCAAAAAAAGAAGAAGAAAAATATAACTCATAATTTATTTATGGTGTAACATGAAATAAATAGCACACAAAAATAGATAAAGTATATATAGTTATTAATAATTGTAAAATACAAAATTTTAAATCTTATCATAATGCATTGATTAAATTAACTACTTAAGTATAATTTTAATGTATCGACTAAATTAATCATATTTTTCAAGAAGTATAAAAAATATAAGTTTTTGCTTGTTTTTTCTCCTCACCTATAGATTAGTTTTTTGAATATTTTCTATCTTTAAATTTAATGTCTTAAGCTTTTTCAAATGTATTATCTAATATACATTGAATGCTGAAATTACGCATTGAATTTCTGGTAGTAGATCCATAATCAAAAAAGTGTTTGTGATTGTTCCAGAAGAAATGAAACAAAAGATATGGTAGAGCTAGGACAGTTATTGTATGAGGTTTACCCAGTGCTAGATGCAGAGGCGCATAATAGATCGATATGAACATCATGAGCTGTCCCGTAGTAAAACCAGTTGTTGTTGATACCTTCTTCTTGGTTCCTTCTTCCATAACCTAAGCTCGGAGAAGGAAGAGATAAGAAGGCCCTATGGAGAATGTGGTAAGAAATCCATAATAGAGTCCGACCACAATGACCGAATTGATTATCTTCATGCATAAGGATACTAGATTACCTAGTAGAAAAGATTGAAAAATCATCATAAACCTCCCTTATTTCTTTTCTATTGCAATTTCTGGATTATTATATGATGATTTTTCAACTTTCCATATATAGAAAAGAAATAGAAAGAGATAGACTAGAAATGACATCTGTTATGTCAATGACACCAAAGGGGTATTAAATGAATGGAATTGGGGTATGGATGAAATATAATGAAATAGAGCCACTTTGAGGTTCCC
>JACGDI010000373.1:1008197-1020697 GCA_014898725.1 Jacaranda copaia | reverse complement strand
TAACAAAACAATGAAGTATTATTCTACTTGAAGAAAAAATAAAACATGACATATTAAAATTATTTTAAAAAATATTTAGCATAAGTTAGGTTACATAAAATTGCATTTGAACTCTTTATTAAAGACTAAGATAAATGTGGTACATATATTTTATAGGTTCACTATACAGTAATTATGAGTAAAACTAATTTTTTTAATTTATTTTTCACATTTTCTTTTGTATTTTTAAATATTTTGTGAACTAAGTGTGTATTAGGATAAAAATAGAAAAATAAACCAAATTACAATTGATTGGCGACTTAAACAAGTTTGTGATAAATATTGATTCCAACTAATGACTGATTATTGACGAATGTGTGATTGACAAATCAATGACAAATTACTATCATAATTCATCTTGTGACTGATTGGTAACTGAAATATCAATAGTAATTGGTGGCTAATTAATAATTGCCTACTAGTTGAAAAGATTATGACTGAATGGTGATCAAATTAATGTTGTAACTAAATTTATAATAACAAAATCGATCACCAATAAGTCAATATGCATTTATGACTAACTTGTGATAGAATTTAGTAAACTAATGCACTCATACAATTATTTCGTGACCAAATCAATGTTGGCCACAAACTTAGTGACTGATTCATGACCGATAGCATTTCAATCACAAAATTCTATCATTAATCAGTCACGATTCTATCAAAAAATAAATTTTAGTTTTTATGTTAAATTGGTTACTAAGTTGTCACTAATCAGTCACTTTTAGTGACTTATTTGGTTGGTCGCGAAAATTCGATCACTAGAGCCCCATTTTCTCATAGTTTATGGCAAGTACAATTCTTATGAACTTAAGCATAGTGACTGGTGAAAAAGGTTTTTTTTGAAGTCAATACCAGGTCTTTGAATATAACCTTTTGCCACTAATCTAGCCTAAAATGTTGTAACCTCTCCACTGACTCATAACTTACACTTATAGATCCACTTGTAACCATTGAGTACTATACTTTCCAGTAGATCTACTAAAGTTCATACTTTGTTAGAGTACATATAGTCTATTTTAAATTTCATAGCCTCAAGCCAATGACTCGAATATATGTCCAACATAGCATCTTCATAGGTCCTTGGATCACTATTCGTTTGACTAGTCTCATGAAGGAATCTGAACCTTCTAATTGCTTCTTTATTTGGTTTGACCTTCTAGGAAGTTGTGTCTTAAGCTCGGGATGCTCTTTTGCTTCTATTGCTTGTGGGATAATATGATCATCTTGAACTTCATCAAGTTCAACAATAATGCCTTTTTTATTTAATGGAAACTACTTTTCCAAAAAGGTGGCATTCCTTAAAACAAACACATTTTATTCTGAGGGATTATAGATGTAATAATCCAAAGACTCTTTTGGGTACCCCCAAAAACTTGCACAAGGTGGATTTCGCATCCAACTTGTCTCCCCCTAGTCTCTTGACATGAGTGGGAGACCTATAAACTCTTAGATAAGAGTAAGAGGGTGCTTCGCCAAACTACATCTCATGCGATGTCTTTAGCACTAACTTTTAGTGTACTACATAGTAGTCTCATCGCTGTCCCTAGGTTGTATCCTTAAAAGAAGATAGGGACATCGATGAAGCTTATCATGAACAATACCTTGTCTAATAATGTACAATTTCTCATCTCGACAACTTCGTTATGTTGGGGTGTGCTGGGTGGAGTTCATCATGAGAGAATCCCATTCTCTTCTAAATATCATAAGAATTCAGCACTTAAATATTCAACTCCTTGGTCTGATCAAAGAGTTTTAGTACTAAGTCCTAATTGTTTTTCTATTTCATTCTTATACTCTTTGAACTTTTCAAAGGCTTCGGCCTTGTATTTCATAAGATACACTTGTCTGAACCAAGTGAAATCATCAGTGAAGGTAATGAAATAAGAATACCTTCTTCTTACACTAACTCTTAGTAGCCCATGTATGTTCGTTTGGATCAAATCTAAGGGACTTGTAGATTGCACCATTTGTTCTACAAAGGAGCTTTGGTCATTTTTATTTTTAAACAAAACTCACAAGTAGGTAGGTACTTTAATCTACTGACATTTAGTGATTTGAAGGCTATTCACTTGTTCACTATATTCTTAAAAATATGTTCAAGTCTAGCATGCCAAAGGTATGCATTTTTTCTTGGTTATCTAATTTACTTTGTTGTTTTTGTTGAATATACATTAGTGATAGCGGAGAATCTAAAATATATAATCCTTTATACATTGAACTAATTGCAACTAGGTACATAGTAACAACGATTTAGTACAAGGTTTAGAATCTCTGAAGTCAAACTTACTTACACCTTCAATTTTGGTCGCAACTCTTTATTTCTTTGCCAAGGCGGTGGATCATATCCTCATTACTAAGATTTATTCTTCTTTCCTTTTTTTGTAAAAAACTACAAAGATGAGAACCATATGTGGTATCAAATAGCCAAGAGAAAGAATTATACTTAGGTGCACTTCAATAAATAACTCACTTTACCCTAAGGTTACAAGACATTCCTTGTTCTTGAGCTTCTAATGACCTAATATGCCACAATAGAAACAAGTTACAACCTTATTCTCCTCAATTATATTCTTAAATCCATAGGATGTCTTAAATGTTTGTTTCCTTTTAGAACAAAATCCTTTCTTCTTTCTTCCCCTTACTACTTGCCTTTAGGGATTTTAGAATGGAAAGAAGAAATAATCATTAGAGGTTTGCCCTTTTCATGGTTATCTTCACCTTGACCAACACTTTGTGCAAATAAACTCGGCAAGGATTGGAGGATCAAATCCCCATAAAGAACATTGTCCATCACCATGTCCAAGTTGAAGGGCTTCTCAACAAGCTTAATCATCTTTAGATTGTAGCGGACAAGACATGATCCCCTAATCATCCCAGCTTGAAAAATCTCCCTTGACTACATAAACTTCTCATACCTAATTTGCAATACAACTTTTGCAAGCAATTGACCGAGGTATGTTTCATGTGTTCATGAGACTTTTGAAGCTCATGGATGCCATCATGAGATTATGGGCTAGGTAGTTATCCTCAACCTAATTCATAAGCATTTTAGTCTTGATTCACATTAATCCCTATGGGATTTGATGCACCTTAATATAGGACATACATATCCATTTCTTAGAATGTAGAATGATTTTGAGGTTTAGTCAATCATGGTAGTATGACCTAATTAGTTTATTGGTTTCCAAAATAATTCATAGTAGATTTTTAGCCATTCTTGAGATTATGCAAATCTACATAAGCAAAGAAGAGAATATAAACATTTGATTGAATTTTGATATTAAAAAACAAGATTATGGTTTTTCAAACATGTTTTGCTCCAACTATTTTGTCAAATTCCTTACCCGTTTAGGAATTCAAAAAATCTCATTTTCTAGTGAGAATCAAGGTCAAAGGCATCACTTATGGACCTGCAATTCATGAGACATCCGCTAATGATCCTAAGGTAGGTAACTATTACCACTTGCATCTCTGTGTAATCCTTGATATGTTTTGCCTCACTTTTCAAAAAGTTCTGCGACTCATGTGACATCAATACTACTAGGTGTTAAGTCAGACCTACCAATCAATCTTTAATTATGAATTCAACTATGACATTCCATGACTCATGAGATAATGCCATAGTGAATTCGAATTAAAGTGCCTCTCATGCCAAGGTAGTGATCATAGTTTTCCTCCAATAATGTGTCCCATGACTCGTGAGCCGGCAAAAAATTGCATTAGCATCTCATGTCACTTTCTTATTGGTATAAGGCTTGGATTATTAAGTCTGGTTTAATTTATGCAATTTGACTTAATATTTTCTTGAACTTAAATTCTTCTAAGTTGGAGGATTTTATTGCTTGGAAGATCTCATCAATTTTTATCTTTGTTTATTTAGGTTTTCTATCCTAACCATGCATCACATACATCAATAGGATAAGAAAAGCATAAATAAGTAAATAAACCTAGCACACATCTAAGGTTGGGATGAACAGAGCCTATTTAGAGCCATAGGTGCACTACTCAGTTAATTTAGATGATTTGATTCAATTAATAGATAATATCTATTACATGAATATATCTCATATATTTATGGGTCTTCAAGCCTCCTTTGCCTCCTTGCAATAATTTACAAGAGTAAAGAAAACCTTACCCCTAGAGTTTTACTCTCATAAAATTTACAAGGTAGAAAATCAAGAGATATGCAAGCCCTATTTAATACAACTCGTTCAATCAACATTGAACTTTACTTAAACCAAATTAAAGGCTCATGTTCATCCCCATACATCCATCACCCATTCAACAATTAAACAAACAATAACTAGAATTGACATTCAGTCCAACAATTAAGTGTTCAACACATAAAAAATCAATTAGAGGTAAGATTAAGCATAACTTTTATGCATCCTAATTTTGCACAAACTTGAAGTGCATAATTAAATTTGATCTCAAAAGTAAGCAAAAATTTCCAACATTAATTTGAATGCTTACACAACGCTTGTGCATCATAATTGAATGAAATAATCCAATTTAAGAGTGCAAAAATGCACAAAATGACAAATTGGTCACATATAGGCAACCATAGGTGAGCATGCTACCCAGCCGGCCTCCTAGGTTGGCTGCATGGGTGCTCATAGCGTCCTTGCTGCCCAACTAGGGGTTGGCTAGCTGCTGGTAGGGGGCTAGGTGCCTAGGCCACCATTTTGCCCCGGTTTTGCTCTTTCACCATCCCAAACCTTATGGACACTTTCATAATCCATTCCATACATTTTATGAAAAATTTTCAGATTATAAACACCTTTAAAACTTGAAATTGAAGTGCTCAAAGTGCATCAATAATCAAACTCAAGGAAGATTCACTATTCTTCAAACACCTTCAAGACACCCAACCAAATTGGATCCAAACAATTAAAAAAATGCCTTTTAGCAATAATCAAAATGCTAAATCAACATTTAACATCATCAAATGCTAAATCAACATTTAAAATCATCAAATGCTAAATCAACATTTAAAATAATAAGACTTGATTTAAAACTCAAGCCAACACATGTAATTCACAAGTAAGCATATATTGATATATTTCAATTCAACACATTTAGAGCCGCATGCATTCACTCCAAAATCTTAAATCCATCAATTGAATTAAGAAATTGGAGTTCTAGAATCAATTTATCACATGAATCAATTCAACAAATCCAAAATTAGGCATAAAATTGGCTCCGATACCATTTGAAAGAAGAAAGGTGCAATGATCCAAAATAATCACAAAAATTAACTTACACATCCTCAACCCAAGGATCTAATTTCATACCATAATTAAGAATTGAAAACCAAGAAAAGTTATCTTGAAAGAGAACATTGAATGCAACTTGGAAGATCTTCCTCTAGAACACTTTTTAAGCAAGATTTGCCTCTTTTTCTCCTTGGATTTCCTTCTCCACACTAAAGATCAACAAGTCCAGAAAAGTTTGCTCACTTTATCACCTCCAAAATTGCACCAAACTGCAGCTAATCTCGTGCATGAAAGCACCAAGTTTGCTAGTTAAGATCTTCCTTCAAAAAAGCATCTTGAATTGAAGGATCTTGTTCACCAACACTTGAGCACCCCACTTGTTGTGCCTCTAAAGAAAATCCACATAGCTAGATGCACTTGTAATCCTTATTCAATTTTCTAGAAAATAGAGGAAGAAGGATGAAAAATGGAGGGAAGGTGGGAGGAAGTTGGACGAGAGAGAAGATTACTAGGGAGAATCATGTGAGGTGGTTTTTCTCAACATATGAGATCACCACTTTAGGAGGATAAAATAGGCAGCAAAAGCACCCTTAATGGTTGTCCATTATGTGTATATATAGTGTGATGTGGAAGCTCTTGGAATCTTCCATCATATATTCTTCACATGATCAACTTGCATGCTAATTAGCTAGCTAAGTTGAATTTTTAATTTTTCAAATTAAAATGCCAACTCACTAATTATTAAATGGACTCTTCCATTTAATTTTTCCTCCAAAATTAGATTATCCTATTAATAAAATTGACTCCTTAATTTAATTATATTAACTTAACTCTTTAAGTAAATTAGATTAACTAAATTTCTTAAGTTAATTAAATCAATTTAACTCTTTAAGTTAACTTGAGTAAATAAATTTTCACATGGCACCAATTAAATTAGCTCCTTAATTTTATTGGCCTAATTTAACTCTTGAAATTATTTTGATTAATTTAACATTTAAATTAATCAAGCCATTGTGACCAATTCTCAATTAGTCAACTTGGTCTCTTTCTCCTCTAAACTTAACCACTTTAATTATCTAACTCCTTCGATAATTTCTCCAATCTTAAGAAAAGCATTCTAGGTTTTTCTATGTGACTGTTTAGGTTCACCAATTAATTAGATACGGGCTTACAACTCTTTGTGATTTATTGAATATTGAATATCTCGATTAGTTAAACTCTTTTAAACTAGTTGCTCTATCAATTAATTTCTATTAATTAAAGAATATCTAATCTCTATAGTTGATATCTAGAATAAGCATATAGAGCCTATGGGTGAACCATTACCGCTTACGATTGCTGTGCAAATATGATCCTTCAGTTTTCTATCTCTTGAAAAAAGCCTAGGACAAGACATTTTCTGGCTCCTTAATAGTCTCAATAACTATATATCTATTCTTGACATTCAATTCCTCATTATGACCTCATCTCTGAAAAATTCCTTTTCCAAATTATCATATCACTTGACACAAGAATTTCTTAGAATTGATCATATTAGAATATATAGAAGATCAACCCATTATTCATAAATAGGCGAAATGGATCCTATCCTGGAACTCACCTAATAGAATATACTTAGGCACCTTGTGCCCAATCTAAACCCCGTGTGACCTGCTACATGGTTGAAGCAAAATCAAAGCACAAGAGCCTAAATACAAAGATACTATGAAACCTCAAGTTAAAGGACTAATTATATGCACTATCATAAGCTATATAATTTGCCACTACCAACATGCCACTCTGGCTACCTCAGGGTTTCTTTAAGTGAGTTTTCAGTAAACTTGTTCTCTAACAAACACCCCTAATATGTATCCATGTCTAATATAGATTATCCATGAAATGAAGTAATATCTAACTCCTTGGAGTATGCATCATTAGTCTACATTTATTCAAATTTTAGATGCCCTATCTCATAAGATTTTATGACTTGAAATATTTAAAGTCATGACCATAAAAACTTGTTTCATGATCACCATTATATGCATGACCATATCCCATAATCTTACATGATTTAAGGGTTTCAACTAAATACATGTGAAGAAATTATAAATGCATAAGATAAAAATGATCATTTTATTAAATATCATTAAATTAAGACTATTACATAGAATAAATTTAATTATTTTGCAGGACATTATTCCAACGTTAGGCTACCGCCACTTATATGTGGTGGCCCGTGATGTAAACACTAGACCAATAAATAATATTTCCTAAATTGATATAAGGTAAAATTCTGTAAAATTAGCTGTTAGGCTTTTTAGCTTTTGCTACGTACTATGGCTGCAATTGCTTGGTGGACAAAATCCCACTTCTGTGTCTTTAGAAAGCGAGACACGTGTCAGGTCGTGTTTGGTTGGTAAACTAACTCTTATTCTTTAATGTTTAAGAGCATTCGACCTGATAAACATGGCCCTGAGAATTGACTCACGCCCTCTCTATCACATCTTCAATTAGGTCTAGTGTCATGGTGGACAAAATCTCAACTCTAAGATATAAGATTCATCATTTCCTCTTCTTTTCTCTGAAAAGCCATAAACAATGGCTTTGGATTCCTGATCAAGGCGATTTTCCTCTGAAAAATCTCTTATTCTCGCCTTGGCATCGCAAACTGCAATGTGATAGTAGGCTTATCTTGAGTGTGGATGCTCTAGTTGGTTAACTGTTGTGCATTTTTGTGTGTTTTCGTTTCTCCATTTAAAGCCCTACTTTGAGTATGCACACACCCTTGCACCATACTAACACACACTGGCAATAATTTGGTGGATTGTGTAGAAGGGAGGACAAAGTCATTTGGGGGTTCATCTAGATTTGTTAAAGTTATTACTTTAAGTTTGCGGGTTCATCTAAATTTTTTAAAGTTACTAATTTTTAAGCCCGCCCTAAATGTCGCAATGTATTTATCATACTATCGAGATTTTTATGTTTTTTGTGATTATGTTATGTAATTAGGATTGTAAAATGTGAAATCTATGGTTAATCGCGGTTCATTGTGTACGATAGTTTTTTTGTGTTGGTGTTTTGTAAAACCAATATATTGATTTAGTGTTATTTTATAACACAATCTTAGTTTTCTTGCCTGATCTTGCTTTATTGGTATAGTTTTAGCATTTTGAGTTTCTTCTTTTCCTCTATTGGTGTTTAATGAAACAGTAATATAATTAAGGATCTTTTCTGTAAAGCAGGCTAAGTTTTTGGGATTCTGAGTTTCTTCTTCTGAGTTTATTTTCATATTTGGACTTGATTACCATGTTGGTCTATTTGTTGGTTAAATTAACTGGTCTAATTTTGGGGTATTTGTAATTTGAACATTGTGCTGTGTTTCAGTGGGATTAGAAGTTTGTTTCTTTTCCTTGGTAATACTTTGATCAGTTTGGTGAGGCAATGATAGTTTAATTTGTGTTGCAATAAAAGATCCCTTTCACTATTTCTTCTTTTCCATCTAATCATATTTCAATAGAAGTATTTGATAATCATGTAAAGATTATAATTTAACATGCTTAGAAATCTATGGTTATTTGGGATTTAATGTTAAAAAAGCATACTTTCCTCTTTAATTTCTATTGGTGCCTATTAATCTTCATCCACTTATCTGCATTCATATGTTCCACGTTACTACTAACCCCCCAACCTCACCCCCACCCTCCACCTCTCTCGCATAAAAGAAAAGCTTTGCCAAAACTTTTTAGTCATATAGAATGACAATAAAGTTTCATTATATATTTCCTGTTATTTCTTATCCCCGTTGTTACTTAATTACGCTATAGATAAGACCCAAATATAATTAATGTTATTTGTCACCTTTTTGCTTATTACTATATATATATATATATATATATATATTAGACACATATCCTTATGTTGGATAGGTTCCTTTCACACTTCTATCTTGCAGAAAGACCACAATCCAAAGCATCAAATCAACAAAATTTTATGCACATTTAAAAGAGAATATTAAAATAGAGAGGATTTATTTTTCACGCACCTATTTTGTTTTCTAATGCATGGATTAGTCGTATGATATGTTTTTTAAGCATTTTCATTTAAATTTTAGATAGTTATTCTTTGAAAGAGCATGTTTTATTTGGCTTTCATTTTGTTGAAAAACATTGTGGTTGTTTATCGACTAGTCTTGAGTACTAATGATATGAAAATTAATGTACTCTTCATTCATGCCTAAGAAAAGATATATGCTTCAAATTATTCTTTTGCTTTATCATTCAAAAGGCAATACCTTGTTAATGATTTCTAGTATCTTTATTTATATATGCTCTTCAGTATTGGTGATAATTTATTGCCTTGGATGTTCATTGTTTGCTTAATGTATGTATAAATACTTGAGTTCACTACATTAGTAATGGATTCAAGTTTGGGGTTCTCCGGCTATGAGTGGGGAAGTAAGTGTCATTCTGAAATGGAATTGTTCATGGCATTCTTATATCCTTGCATAAATGAGTATCTTGTATAGATACGATATTTGGAGTATATTGGCTTCCATTTTCTTTCTGCTGGTACTTGGTTCAATGTGGTAATGAATTTTGGTGCCAGGCAGCTATTGATACACTTTATTTTGTGTTGTCCCATGCAATAAAGTATGTAAGATTAGTTGTCGATAAGTTAATATTAGCAGTGGGATTGAAATGGCGGTCTCTTGTACCACTTTGCCATGCGCTACTTATCACCAGTCTATTGCATATTGCTTGTCGTTTTCTAGGTTGCTATATTGGGTTTTGGCGATTTTGGAGTATTTGTGCCTGTGTGCTACTAGTTGGGTCTATGATGTTAGGAAGTGAATGCATGTATCATTTCTATTTTGGTAGGTTTAGTGCATTTGCACGTGTTGGTTGGCTACAAAACAAATTTTGGGTCAACCCTCGGTGGTGACTACATTCAAAATGATTTGGGTTTACTAACTTGGGGATAATCAGTCAATATTGTTTTTTAGGATATCCCAAATCATACATTTTATATTTGATAAATTAATTAATTCTCTATGTACCATGTAAGACAATGAATGCGCAATTTACCCACTTGTTATACTTGAGACGATGGAGATCTAGCTTGTGGGAGACCGTGAACGTTGAAAGATGGAGTCAGATAGATTATTTAGGTAGTAATTTGTTAAAGTTACGTTTATCCCACAATTTGCGGAAAAAAAATATTAATGTAACCAATATAGAGAACACAAGATGTGACGTGGTATAGAATACAAATAACTCCTCAATGAGTTATAGAATGAATAATAATTAAAAATATATATAAAAAAGGAAAAATAATAATTAAATATTATTATTAATTCTTGTTTACCATTACAACAAACTGCACTTTTTGTAACAAAAATTTTGGTGACAAAGTAAAAATTTGTTACAAAATCATGATTTTTCGTAACGAGACTGGAGTTTTGTTACTAAAGCACTCATTTTAGGTAACCAAGAAAAATATTTGTTACTTTTAATAAATATTTGGTACCCAAAAATTTTATTCTTTTGTAACTAAAAAAAATTTGTTACGAAAACTGAAGTATTGTCACAGATAATTTTTCCCACCTTTTAGGAAGACATATTTGTAACAAAAGTTTCTACTTTTTTGTTATGTTAACAATTATATTTGTTATTACAGTTAATAATTTACCCTCTAAAATTTTTTTCCCTCCAAAATTTTGTTACATGAAAATGGTAACAAATACTTTCTTTTACTAATTTTAAGACACAATTAAATAAAGTACCACCTAAATTTGTTTCCCTCTAAAAATGTATTCCATCCAAATTTGCTCCAAAGTTTCTTCCTTCAAAATTTTGTTCCCTCCATAAATTAATTTAATTTAAAGTGTAAAAAATATTTTAGTTATTAATATCACATGTCATCACAATTAAAAATTTCCTCCAAAAATTGGCACCTCCCTATATGCCCATGTCACCCTTCATCATGGTTAAAAAAAATCAAAAATAAAATTAAATATCTAAAAAGTAAAAGACAAAATTATTCTTTATTTGGATCTAGTTAGATCTACATGTCAAACCATTGATCGATTTAACAAATTTTATAATTAAATAAAGTATAAATATTAAGAAAATCCAAATCCCCCCTCAAACCAGCCACACCTAGCCCAACAGAAAGCTCAATTGCCACATTGGTGGGGGTTAGGTTCATTTTATATATGTACGTATATGTGTGTATATATCTATATATTAATATGTATATGTGTAGGCAAAATTGTAATTTTCATTCTGTAACTTTACTTTATTTGGTTTTTGGTCTTGTAAGTTGTATAATTGCAATTCTAGTTCTATAAGTACTAAAAAATTATCATCTTTTGTCCTTTTTATGCTGGAGACACCCATGGTCGCTGGAAAAGCTGACGTGGCTTGCTGGGAGTGTGGCAGCTTGGAGGTTTTTGCCACGTTGGATTGCCTAGTAGGTATTTTTTGTCTTTTTTTTGCTTAGTTGGCAACATACATGTCTTGGTTTTTTGTAATTCCAAACATATTGTATAATTTATATATATACACATATATATACAAATCTATTATATATATATATATTACATATCATCATTTTTCCTCCAACACACAAATTTTTTTCCCCAAAATTCCCTCTACTATCCTTCATTATCCCCAAAACTTCCCCATTTTTTAATATATACATACATATATTATATATATCATATATATTTTCTTATACTCACTCAATTCTATTTTCACAAAAAAAATTTAACAAAAAAGTATTGATTTGACTTTTACAGTAAAAAAGATCTCCCCCAAAATATAAACAAACACACACATATATTTATATATTATCTATAATTATTTACTAATTAAAAAATAAAAAAAATTAATCTACCATATTAATAATATTCTTTTAACTTGCTTTGTTGGCACAACTTTGAATTTAAAAATACACACACACACACATATATATGTACAGATATTTATATAAATATATATTTATAGATAATTTATAATTATTTACTAATTAAGAAACAAAAAAAATTAATCTACTGTATTAACAATATTCTTTTAACTAAGAACTCACTTAGTTGGCACAACTTTGAATTTAAAAATATGCATATACATTTATATATTTATTTACTAATTAAAAAATAAAAAATTTAATCTACCATATTAACAATATTCTTTTAACTTGCTTTGTTGACACAATTTTGAATTTAAAAATATACACATATATATACACAAATATTTATATATA
>JACGDI010000373.1:947942-995140 GCA_014898725.1 Jacaranda copaia | reverse complement strand
CCCCCCCCCCCCACCCCAACATTTTGTAACGAAATTCTTAGTTATTTATTTCAATAGTAACAAAATACTTTTTTTAATTAAAATATTATTTAAATATTTGTAACCAAATATTTGTTACATAAACAATTAATAACTACACTTAATTAAATAAATAATATCATTATATTATGAATTGGTAATGAAAAAATAAAATGCAACAAAATTGCCAATGTTTTAGTAACTAAATATTTAATTACGCTATAAAAATCTAATGTAACTAATACACTTTTTTGGTGACAATATCATATTTTTGGTAACAATACATTTTATCGCTATAAGGTCACATTCGTAACAAACTATAAATTTTGTTACTATGACTTTTTGCAATGGAGCTTAGGGCACTAAACTTCAGTAATGAAAAATTCATTACCAATATTTTGGATAATGAATTTCAATGTTATGGTAACGAAATTATTCGTTACTAAAAGTGTAATTTGTTGTAGTGTACCAATTTAATAAAAAGAACAATAATTAAATATATAATGATCAATATATAAGTTTTTCTTTTCCATAATGTATATCACCAACATATTTAACAATTTTGCTTAATACTAACTTGTTTCGGCCAAGAAGGAGAGGGGGGTTAATTTGCTTTAGATTGTACTTTAACAAATGCATGTAACAAGAAGCATATTATATGATTATGACATATTTGAAAAATATATGAAAAACTGTACAACTTCAAAAAATAGTTTATTATTTGCAATTTTATTTACTCATTCGAATTTTTATTATTTGCAATTTTATTTACTCATTCGAATTTTTTTTACTTAAACAAAGTACTACTATTTTGGATTTCTACCAAAAATTATAAATTTAAAATACATCTGTTTTTCACTTCATTGTTTTTGACAAATATATATATATATATATAATAGACCATTGCTTGTTTTGTAAAGAATTTATTTAACATAAAGAATTGCTTTACGTTAAAATCATTATTAAAGACAACAATTTTGGTAATTTAAGATGCTTTTAACATTTCGAAGATAAGATGCTTGGCATTATAAATTGGAATATTAAAAAAATAAATATTAACACAATTTTTAACATACTTCTTGTACAATTTCAATTAAACACAATAATTTTAATCGATCGATATTTTACAAAATTTTTACAATTTAAGAAATATATCTATAGTTTGGTATTCTTCAAAGTTTAGAACATATCTCTCTCCCACTTCAAAATTACATGACTATGACTTTCTAAAATTATAAATACATTACCCATCGATTATTTAACATTTAAAGTGGTTAATGAATTTAGATAATATATGAATCATTAATCTTTTGTCTTAAGCCTTTTGTCAAATATTTGATTGCATGTAGTTGTAATTCATAACATATTTGTCTACTTTACATCATTATAACTGCCATAACATAGTTTTATGGTTATGCTTGTCATTTAATGTCTTAGATGTTAGTATTACTGAATTCGATTTTTGATTATATGTTATGCAATATAATTTTCTTTACTTGTTTATAAATATACGAATATAGATAAAATCTAGTTCTCGACGTTCACATCAAAGTTATGGAGCGAATGCTTTGTGGTCTAAAAAAATATATTATGTGAATGTATAATGAGATTTTAAAGGAGAGTCTAGGGGAGGTTGAACTTCTATTTATCACAGTAGATGGATCTAATGATTAAGATGGATGCTGCATGCCTTGGTTACAACTATACTATAGCATAATTGCGTTGGAAAATTCGTAGGTTCAAATTGAAGCGGAGGAAGTATCATAACTTATATTATCTTGATACAAGGTTTGGTTGGGATGATGAAATCAACTTGGTGATGGGCTTGAATGAGTGTTGAACTCAATGGATAGTGATGCTTGAAGTCCCAAATTTTGACTTAACATTATATTCCACATCTTGTATTGTGTAATATCAATTTTCATTAAAGATAAATCATCGTTGAATTATTATTTCAACCATTAATGTGAGCTAATCCAAGAGATGCTTCCTTAAGAATTAAGCTATTGTTGCAGAGATGCTTCCTTAAGAATTAAGCTATTGTTGCATTATCGAGAGCTGATTGTGATCTATACACCTACGACTATCATAGGCCACATAGTGATGTCATTTGCATAGGGATTGTTGTCTTGAGAGCAACGATGAGAGCGTGAGGATTAGGGAGGGGTAATATGAGCACACAAGACTTAGGTGATGATCTTGTTGATAGTGCTTACCTTATATTGCTGGCCTCACATGCTTTTCCTACATGGTTTAGCCTTCTAGCTCAAGCTCTAGTTCAACTTCTAGGAGAGAGGGTCATGATCTAGCAATAGTCTTTGCCATGCACTCTTTCACATGTGCTAATGAGGCCCTTGCACCACAGAGCAACGCAACTTCTATTACCACTATTGAGATTTGTGTATAGAAGTTGTGCCAAACACATGATATGCTTGATGAGTTATTCTATGTGCTCTGTCTAAGCTAGAGGACCCTTTTTGTCATAGGATGTTTTTTGCACTCCCACTCGAGCATAGATAAGCTTGCCTCAAAGGCTTGCCATTACTTACTGCTATTGATGCTTCTATTATAATTTACTTTCCTTCATGTTCTTTTCTTTTTTAACTTTCTATCTAGGCTTTTTTTAAGAATTTGATGTTAGACTATTTGCTAATGTTGCTAAGCTTGTCATGCTTTAGTATTAGTTATTATACCTAATCGTCTTCCAACTAATGTCTTATTCTTTTCATTAATCTATATTTGCATTTTTTACACGACATCAATATATTTTGTAGTGAAATTTACATGTGATCTAGGGATGTACAATGACAATTTCAATGAGTATAATGATGATGACATCAACGAGGAGTTGACAACATGGTGGATGACGTTGATGATCAAAACATTGATGTAGTAAGGAGAAATCTGTATTTAGCTTTTGATGGTTTCTTATATCTTTACTAAGCTTCACCTTGCTCTTTTTTTAATATGTTGTACATACCATGTCAAATTTCACATCTTTATAGCATGAACTAGTTGAACAAGTTATTATAGGGTTATGATGTTTACTTCCAAGACCAATTACAATTTAAGAAAAATTATTTTGTCCATTTTGTTTATTATAAGGGTCTAATAGATGAGCACCAAAGAACTAGAACTTTTGTGAAAGAGTCCTTTGTTATTTCTCTACACAATTGAATTGTACCACCACCATTGAATTATGACAAAGTAGTTCCAACACTCGATGGAGATAATCTCTACACACTACCAAACCGTGTGTGATGCTTTATGTGCATCGGCTCCAAATTACATTAATCTTTTGAATTTTAACACTATGTTAGTATACAACCTTAACCTATACCTATATTTTAAGGTACTTCTAGTAATTTCAATCTTATATTTCTATACATATTGTGCAAGTTTGTTATCTTATATCCTTATGTTAATTATGGCTTCAACTTAAGATTGTGGGGTGCAATTGATGAGATAATCATTCTTGCCTGGATGCCTTTGAGTAGGCATCTACCTATCATTGCAGGAAGGCCATAATAGCCTAAAATGTCATAGCTAAGTGTGACTTCAATTTGATATTCACATCATTTTGTTCAAATGGGAGAGCAAAGCAAAAGAATTAAGATTTTTTTCATTGATGCACTCTCTAACCCTACATATAACTTCCCGTGGCCACGATCAAGTGAAAGATTGAAATATTGGCAATAAGAACACGTTCTCATTTCAAAGAGGGTATAATTCTAACAACGTACTCAACTTATTGTAGGTAAGTACTACATTGTGGATTTAGGATACATGGACTTTCAATTTCTTATCATCATGCGGAGGGGAAAAGTATCACACTCCTCAATGAATGGTCTGAATAATGGCCCCCAAATAGTTAGAAAAATATTTAACCATCATCAAGTCACCATCCAGAACCACATTAAGTGATGCTTAGGTATTTTGAAATAAAGGTTTTCCATGCTTTATAGTTTGATGCCAAATTACTTGGTATCTAAATAAAGAGACATTGTTACCTTATGTTATGTCCTCCAAAATTTTATCTAGAGCCATATTTTGACTGATGAGTACTTCAAGGAATATGTGCACTTGAACCATCATATGTAGGATGAGGACAGTTCGTCATCCCAACAAAATTGATGCAATATCAACATGTTAGATGATGCATTATGAGAACAAAATTTGTTCCGCAATATCATTTGCAATAAACATGGGGGGCCTATACCAGGATGTACTATGTATCCATGTTAATTACAATGTCATGTAGTTATGTTGATTTATGCTATGTAACATTCCATTTATTGCACATTTTTTTGCACTTTAGTCTATTTTTGGTTGCAACTTGTTTTTGTAATATGTTGTTACTTTTGTTTTTGCTTTATATCATCTTAGCTAATACATGTTAATTAAGTTACCATTTCTAAAATTGGATAATGTGCTTGCTATATATACATAATTATTCGACAAGGTATATTTTAATTAGGATGGCAGCCTCGATGTATCCTGTCTATTCTTACAATGCTAGACAGGTGCTTTTGTTGATGAAAGATAGAAAAAAATTGCAGTAGGTGGTTTTACACTTGCCCAGTCTGTGGCTATAATCGTGATAACTTTGTTTGGGCTAATAATTATGAGCATCATCATTCCTACATACTATATGGTTACACCATGACACCATAGAGCTCTAGCCCCTTCTCATCTTCAGCTTGTATTGCTCATGCATACCAGGGTCCACATAGCATGCAGTTATGTTTACTCTTTCAACAAACAAGGTCACATCATCCACTTCATTTTGATGTCCTTCTACTGACATTCACAGCTCTATAGGGTGGATGTTGTGCACATGCTACAAATGTTGTTTTGTGCTTGCTTTCATGTTATTTGTATTCATATTCACATTAATATTAGACTTTTTAGTGAACATGGATTGGGTGTATGTGGATTTATCACTCAAATAATGCTACTAAACATGTTGTACAAAATGTAACTTGTATTTTACTAATATGTCAGAACCTTCTATATAACTATTACGTGTTTTTAATACATGAAACTTGTTGTTTTCTACTAATATATGTTAGTGATCTTTACTTTAATGTTGAACGATTAGTATCCATCATGATATAAAAATGTTTTACTGGGATATCACATACTCATTATTAGGCTATCTACAGTATTTTTCGTGATCCTAGCTAGAGTAAGAAAGAGGTGATGGCTATGCTTTGAATGTTAATGATTGCAGTTAGCACGAGAGATATTTTAGTTAAGGAGTTTTTGTTGAACACGTGCTCCTACATCACATATTGGTTGTCACAACAGTTTATTAAGCAAATTTCAATGGGAAAAGTAAAGAAAAAGCTATAACAACTACTCACGTATATGCACAGTAGATGCGCATTCCCCATTCTAATATGGTGCATGTAGATGCATAGTACTAGGAACATATTGGACATGTAAGTCATGTTTTACCCAATTTTATTAAATATACACATGCAAACATGTCACATTACATACGCTTGCTTACTAGAGTGATTAATTATTTTTATGCACTATTTACAGGAAACTTTGTGACAATGACATTTTCATTTTTTTAGGGAGCCATTTTACATCTAACTTAGTAATATATTTACCTACGAAGGGGCAGTTGCAATACCCCGACTTAGCATGGAATTTAGAGAATATTGACAATTAAATCAATGGGATTTTAGGTAATCAAAAACTTAGAATTTAGTTAATTTACTTTTAACATTGAGATCTAACAGAAGGACAATAAAAGTGAAATGGGCATTACTTAAATCATTGAAATTAGTTAGGATCTTAGTATGGTATTAGAAAATTGAAAATTGAGAGGACTAAACAATTAATAAAATTGGACTCAATTGCAAAAATTAAAAAGTTGGGAAGGGCTAATGTGGGAATAAGAGAAGTTGAAGGAGCCAATTGAAAGATTAGGGCTAAATATAAGGCACTCAAAAATTGAAAGACTAAATTCAAAGTGACATAAAGATTTAAAGGTCAATTTGAGATTTAGAAAAATTAAAAAATATAAAAGAAGCACCCCTACAAATACTCTAATTCTCAACTTGCAACCCAACTAACCCTACTCACACCTTTCGCCATTGATCAAAAAACACCAAACTAAGGCCACCATTTCCTTCCTCTTGATCCTATGAACACATCGATACCAAACTTGCACCAAATCACCACTTGGAATGGTAGAAATTGGTGGTCAAACATAGGCTGTGGCGAAGGTTCTTGCAGCCAAACCCTAAAACCAAAGGTTCATTAGATGGGCTCAACAAGTAGAGTACACTAGTAGATTCAATTTCATGAATGAACTATTGGAAGAGAAGAATTAAAGGAGATGTTGCACGGCGGTGTTAGGTGCTGCTATGGTGGTTTCGCTTGAAATTGGCTAGTAAGGTAGTAATGGAAGGTGAAATTGATAGAGGGGTTTTCACTAGCACATTGAGGCACACATTTTGGTCAATCGAATTTCTGCTCTAACAATGGTGGATAACAAAGGATGGCACTACACGGCATAAGTGTAATGGCACTGAAATTCAATTTCGAGTTTGTCCAGGCTAAAATTGGGCTAAGGTTGGACTCGAACCCCATCAAATTAGGTATTTTTTTATTTAGTCACTAATTCAATTAATTTCTTAATTTGATTCAATTAGGAATTGAATAATAACCAAGACATAAATTAAATTAAAATAAGAATATGATTGACCTTGAATTAGTGAAGACCCAATGGAAACCTAGCAAATCAAATTGACTTAAGTTAGGAAGATAAAACTATAGAATTGGAATAAGAATTAATTATATAAAATCAAGTTTGGTTAGTTGAAGAAATTAACTCAAATAGAACTTAGTCTATAGCGATGCTTTATGTCACCATTACATGTAATTAGATCCTTGTTGTAATAGATTACTAGCAAAATTAATCGATATATCAAATATTGAACTCGTTGATGATATTAGGGAGGTAAAGTGATAGAAAATTACAGTTGACATTTAGGAGACAAAGTTAGTGTGAGAAGAACAGTGCAAGTAAATTAATATTCAAAAGTTTGGGATAACTGAGATGTACATTGGAATAGGATTAAATGAGTTTGAACAAAAAAAAAAAAAATTGACGTCGTGGGACCCCATTTATGTTACAGGCCAAAGATAGTGTTGCTGGTAATCTGCCTAGCGACTTATGTAATTAAGAATGTCTTATTAAGTTCTTCTAAGCATCTGGACATAGAAAAAGATCAAAAGATATGAAGAAATATAATAAGTTAATCACCGAAACCTAATAAGATACTAGGTATAGATGTGTTATGATTCAAAGAATTAAAATAACATTGATTTAAGTAATCCTATGATAAATTCTTGGTTTGATTAGGAAACTAGGACACAAACCACTCAAACAACTAGGGGAGTCCTATCCCTTTACATTTGTCAAGTGAGTTTTATACTCATTAATACGAGAGTTTCTTGATAGGGAAAGACCTTGTATGTTGTATCTATGAATTTGTTGCATGATCCTTGAAGCATGATTTTATGATATTTTAATTAGGATAAATAGCAGACATCCTCTAACGTATAGGGTCATGTGCACTTTGCCTCCCAATCACCGCAAATGTGCAGAACAATTACTCAACATTTACTTAATGTGTTCAAATGTCCCTCATTCCATTTTTCAGCAGAATATTTCATTGAAAATGCTAAAATACTATGAGTATGTTGTACTTTACCTCCTCAACTTTAACAAAATGTGTATTTAACAACATAATCATTCTAAAATGTTGCACTTTTATCGTTGAATTTTGATTTTTGTGAATAAAATAAAATATTTTATAAAAAAATATTATTTTACATTAGTTGCTAGTCAATGTATCGACAGTTAAATCAGTTTAAGTATAATATAATTTTAAATTAGTTTTATTGTTACATTTTACTTATTTTAAATGCATGAGATGATTAAAATTAAATCTATAATTATACCCTAATTGATTTTTAAATCAATGTAACATTATGCATATTTGTTAGCAAATGATATTTAAATATTTTAAACTTAAATAGAGTAATAAATGAGAGAGATAATATTGATATTAAGATCTACATTATTTGCTTTCAATATTTATCTGCCTAGCATCACTTATATTATTCTTATTCAAATTAAAACCCTAGACCACTTACACTCATAATTAAATAAATAAACACAAATTTATAAGTACATTATAACAATCATTTGGTAATGAAACTCTAAAAATAATTTTTAATTATCTTACACACATTGATTTAGAAAAATTTTAAATGTTAAGTTGGTTCATATATTTCAGATAACTCAAATTGATTGAATTAGTGATATATTGACAATTAAGCAATATATGGTAATAATTTTTGGCAAAGTATTTGACTTTATTCCATCAAAATAAGTATTTAATACAAAAAATAACATTTTAAATTACTTTAAGTGGCTAAATATAAGTTTTTTAAAATATAAGGGGCCAAAATGCAACAATTTTAAAATATATTACAGAAACGTTGGGACATAGAGTGTTTGAACACATTTAGCAAAGGTTGGGTAGTTGTTCTGCACACTTGCAACAGTTAGGGGGCAAAGTGCAAATGGTCCTATACGTTGGGGGTTGCCTGCTATTTATCCTTTTAATAATGATAAATATTTTCACCTATATTTGAAACTTGTCCACACATCCCCAAATGTTATATTGATTATCATTTACAATTCTAATCATGATTTATATGATTTATATAAAATTGATAGCTGTGTTACAAAAATCGAAAAGTACTTTGAATTTTACTTTTCTATCATTGCCATGATTTTTGTATTGAAAGTTAAATAATAACCTTAGAATGAATTTGATATTGATTTACAGACTGTCTAATTATCATGGCAAAATGATAGCTTGATTAAAAATGGTGTTGGAACTATTTAATTATAATACCTTAGAGGGACACCCTACAGAAATTCAATTTGGGCCCAAGGCTAGCTTTGGAAGTACAATTAGGTAGCATTGGGTCGTTGGTTAGAGACTTTCAACTAGTAATTCCCATTAGGGAGTCTAGCCTCATGTTAGTTGGAGGTTAGCTACATGAGTATCAGACAAGTAGGGAACCGATGCCACATCGACTGACTTTTTGAGTCGATCACTCAAAATTAGGAGGATAAAGATTTAAGTATTTTTGAAAGTAGAGCAATAAGGTCAAAGACCCCTACATCTTTTTGCAAAATTGATTGATACACTTCAATATTTTTGTTTTGACATTAAGCATTTTATGAAAGTTGATGGATTGTCTAAAACCTATTCTGAACATTTTTGTCTTTCCCAAAATTTAAAACTTTTTCAAGAAAGGCATTGAAATTTGAGAAGTTTCAACACTGAAATGGGATAGTATTGAGATGGAACATTTAAGATTTGAAATAAATCCCTTTTGTTTAAAAACCAAATTAGTTCTAGTTTATCCTGTGATCAACATGAGAATCATTTAAAGCATTCATTAGCACATCAAGTCACTAAGTCATTCAAACTTACAAGTTTTTCTATTATTTTTCCTGCTATTTACCCCAGATAGTAGGAATTGATGGTGGGAGCCAACTAGTGTTTCACACAAGGTATATGGGTTTATGAAGGTATATAAATGCATAGAATTTGATAAGCTAGGTTTATGATGTAATTAAGGCCAGCAGGTTCTGTAGTACTAAATGTCATAATGTCTCGAGGATGAACATGATTTGTAGATGTTGATGTTTAAGTAATATTGTTTTATCATAACTATGAAGTGTTGATCTGGATAAGATCGGACGTAATTTGGTGAAATTAAGTGTAATCTTTGAAGTTCCAATTACAAACTGATCGTTGATAAAAGTTGGCTATTAAATTAAATGCTCTAGGTTTTGGAAGGTTTATTTTATTGGGAAAACTTGTGATACAAATTGAGTAGCACATTAGTTGGGAGCAAGCACATCCCATTGGAGGCCCTACAGCAATTGACCTTGCTAATGGTGTACTGAAGAGGGGCGCATCAATAACTTCCATCATCATTCAGGTCTCGAATAATGATCGGTACTCAGGATTAGCCATACCAATTCTTCAGGCACCTTAGTGCATGCTTTTCTACCACTAGTGTGCATGTAGCCATTACGAAGAAACATTATGGAGATAACTAGTTCATAGGATAGTGGTGACTTTGGTTCAATATCCATCAGAGAGCCAAGAGATGCATGAGAGGTAGCATTAATGAGTGAGGCTGCATATTGCCTACAAGATGACTTTGTGGCACATTGTGAGAGCACCGCTCGGTCCTCTGGTGCTCCTAATTATCATGCTTTGGGAGGTGGCCATGATGCACATTTATCTATTGTCATATTACATACTTTATTGTTGTTTTAGTCATACATATTACCACATTTGATTGATGTTAACCATTTTCATGATATGATTGACATGCTTATTAGATGTGGTTATAAGAAAGGAACAACATTGTGTGGATATGGTTATGATTTTCGGTAAAGCAATTGGTAGCAATTTCCCTTGTGAAAGTTCCTACCTTGACACTAGTCTTTTTCTATAGATGACTATATTATCAAAATTTTGATTTTTCAAGTTTAGTAACCTCTTTTGAAAAGACTAATTGTACCATTTGTCATTGTAATATTGTAGAATTGTTCAATTAATGGATGGCCTAAAGGAGAAGATGGAGGCTGAATATAAAGCTTTAGGAGGAAGGAAAGTCAATATTATTTCACACTCGATGGATGGATTGTTGGTGTCATGTTTTATATCTCTTCATAGCAATGTATGTTTAATTCACTCGCTACTTCTTGGAATCTATATTCTGCTACCTTATATTTATTTTATATATTTCCATCAATTAAATAACATATTATTCGGTTTGCTTGTGTATATTGAAATCATCATAAGACCCCGCAAGAGAGTATCATAGACATTTTTTTTGTTGATTTCTTTCTTTCTTTCTTTTTTTTTCTTTTTTTTAAATTTGTACCTTTTTCATTTTCTTGCCATCTAAAAATTCATAATATATCTTTAACAAATTGACATATTTATGATGATTTGCTATCTGATGCAATTGCTAATGGAAGCTTAACCACTGAATTAACTTTCAAATTGTAAATTTTCTCCAAATGTATAAATAAGTGGATTACCATTTTCACTCCTTTCCAAGGTAATCTTTCTTGCTTCCTATTTCATATCAGTGTCGTGCACATTAGTTTGAAGAGGTACACTTCTTTAATAATGCTACTTTGATAGAATTAAGATGCATGGTGTTATCGACTCATTTTTTACCTTTTAGGGTGAACTAGAATGAGAAAAGTCACCTTCAAATTAAATTAAATGCTTTATCCACTCCTTTGTAATTTACTTTCAAATTATTCCAAAAAATCTAACCTTGTTCGATATAGATTGAACATATAATAATGGAATCAACTTGATCATCATATCATAAGTTTATAACCTAGCATTCTATACCTATCTTTAGCCTTAGAATCGGTGGACATGCTCACACAAACCGAAAAGGTGTGCTTGAACAACTAAGAAAAGTGGCTTAGACAAAATTTGATGTTGTTCCCACTTTTCTAGTTATTCTCGATACTATATTTAAATATTGGATTTTCCTTGTCTTTGCTCCAACCATTGTGTAACCCCTATACAAATATAGAGTGATTCATTTGAAAAGAATCTTTTCTATGATCACATTTGAATCATGCTAGAAAGACATTTTTGTAGTACAAGAGGACCGCTCATTCTCTGAATAAAATACAATGGAATCTAGAAGACCATGTCTTCATTCATAGGATCCCAAATACCAGGGTCAATCAAAACTAGGATTACTAAAAGCTCAAAGAAGTTAAAGTAAGAGTGTGAAGAAGTAATTAAATAGTAATAGGACTTAGATGTTGATGAGAATTTGATTTGATTTTGTAATCCAAATAATTCGTGATATGGGATGGCCTAATAAGCCCAGCCATTGAATTGCTATTGACCTATGAATTAGATGTGAAGTATATAGCCAGACTCATTTCACCTTCAAAGCCGTGCTGTGTTGTTGACCTCATTGATCTCACACTCCTTATCACACCAACACATTGGGCAACCTTGGTATCTCTCAACCAAATACTGATGGTCAAACATATGTAGCCCAAAGGTCAACCCCTTTTGTTGACCTAAAAGGTTGAATTACTGCAAAATCCCTTTTCTGCCGTATTTAATGTTCTGACAGATAGCACGTCACTGTCTTAGTACCACCTATCTTGACGTGCTAGATAGGAGGAGCACCCCCTTTGTGTATTGTTTTACCCATGAAAGTTGGAGATGATCCCACCTAGAATAGTACAGGAATAGAAAAAAACCTTATGCTCCCCATGCAAGGATCAGAGCCCTTTTTGAATACTAAAGGCATCTTAGACATATCAACCACCCAAAGAAGGATATAAATACCCCATTACTAGCCTCTCACAAAGTATGCTATTCTACACTAAAAGCCCTCTGTTGCTTAGATTTTCAATTAATTAGTTACTAACTTGAGCATTCGAGTGCCATAGCCGAGGGCATCCCAGCTAGCATGACATTTGCTAGTGATTGCAAGATTCAACCCTGCTACACTTGAGGCTCACTCATTCGACTAGATAGGTCGATTATCAAGATCTTAGCCCAATCTAGTAAATACCACTTTCACCCTCATCAATTCTTAATATGGAGACACAAAGTCACAGGGTTGGTTTTTGATTAAGATTAACTTAAGATAAGCAATGGCCCTAAACTCTAAACCATAATATTAATTTACGTAATTGGAAGCAACTAATAAGGTTTATGATGAAACCTAGAAATCAAGCACTGATTCAATTTGAGCACTTCTAAAGGATAGACCTCAGCAAAAAATTAGTGCAAAATAATTTAAAAGAAATCCACCAAGTTAAACTTCATAAACTACTACAGTTCACAAATATACACACACAAAACTTAATTACTACAGCTATCTTACTCAAATATGCGCAATATATTTTTTCAACGAATTCATTTTACTATGTCACATATGGCATCCTATAATGAATATTAATAGCGTGCTTCTGAAATATCTTCTATGAACAGTCATGTTGATCACTTGGATAATCAAGGACCAAGAAATAATAAAAAAGATTGTGCAATTGAATCTTTTATCATGCCTGGCTATTACCTGAAATTACTAAACTTGTCAAAGAGTTGAAATCTAACCAAGGTACTTTTTTCACAAAAAATTCTCATAGTTTACCAGCGCATTATGTATGAAAGAGGACACTGCTTACCTCACCTTCCACATAAATTTAAAATCAACATTTAGTACTCTAATTATAACACCATCCCATAAATCCTATTCTTCTTTGAATCCTTTTTGCAATTTGGTAAAATGTAGCATGTGTGCCTTAGCTTAGGCTATTGAAAAGTAGCCCTTCATGATTATTTATCTCTATGTTATCTCACAATACAGGATTAAGATAGGTTAGTATAAAGGCTTATGCTATGTGCTTGCAATATTTCTTTTGTGTGTGCTCATGAGTATTGTTCTTGTGGGACTTGCTCTTGTAAGCCACCAAAACAGTTAGTCAGCTAGAGGGACAATTTATGGGTTACTTAAGATTTTATTGTCATATCACAAGCAGCATGCATGGAATTGTCTCATTTTAGCCATGACATTACAATATAGTGCATGAGGTTGTGGTTTTAACTTAACTTATTAATAGAAGTAATCAAGTGGTGAAAGCTTTAACTTGGTCAAAACAATTTCCAAAGAAGGCCAGAGGTACCAAAATAACTATGTTCTGTGATGTGGCAATGCATAGAGAAATTAAGTAAGCCGACTAAAATTCTAGCCTAAAAAATTTCCTAGATGCTAAGGCTAAACTTAAGGGATTCCTGTGGATGCCAAATTCATTTGCAAGAGCTTCCCAAAATTCCAACAAGAGGGAGAAAGGAGACGAGCAGCTGCTGAATATAATGAAGTCATGAGATGAGATATAAGGTGTTTTGGCCTCGAGAGACTTTGAGTGTTATATATCATGTGTAGTTTTTCTTATTTAATTATATTTCATTGCAAAGGAAGTAGAAGTTTCTAATTGGACATATAGATGGTTTTCTTAACCATGCATGTAATCTTGAGCTTGATCATCCTTATTTTCATATTCTCTATTTCTCTTTTTCCTCGAATTGATCTTGTAGTGTAGCAATGGTATCATGGATCTTGTGTTCCTTTCTGTCTTATCAAACAATTTTCTTATCTACATAGTCTAATTTATTTTTAACAATTGCACCAGGAAGCATCGATGATCATGTACTAACTAGAATGCAGTTTGTTAAAGGTTTTGAAAGTTTCTTTTTGTATCAAGGTTGTCAATGCATCAACTGGTAATCTACCTGCTTCAAGGATTTCACTATTTATTTTCTGGTGTAGAGTTGTTGAAAAAAATAGTATAGTTGGATGGCCTTTTTGAAGTACTCAACTTTTTTTTATTTTCTTTTTCTTCCTTTTTTCCTACCATGATTCATTTTTCTACAACATTTAATCCATAATGTGTCAATTTTGGATTTACTAATAAAAAGTGATGAGACATATTTGAGAATTGTTGATCAATATTTCATAGATTCACTTAGGTATCGAACTTCTTGAAGTTAACACATAGACCACAAAATTCTAAATTATCACTTCACTTGCTCCACTAGTAATATCAATTTCCATATTTCATTTTATTGTGTATTTCTATTGCATAATATTGCCATAGTTCTTTATTTTGTATTCAGGTTTGGTTTGCCATCCAACTTAACCTTATTGGTATGTGCTTAGCTGGTAAAGTGCCCTTCTGTTTACAAGATATTGCCAAACCTTAATTTTAACTAGAAGAAGCAACCTGAGATTTGAGTATGGAGAAAGCATTCTAAGGATGAAGAAGCTTCAGTTGAACTAGAATCCTTTGGCCATGATGAATGTGTTACTCTTTTTGAAGAAGCATTAAAAAACAATGAGTTACTCTATTTTTAGATTTGTCCTTTTATCCTTATTACTAACTAGTTTGAATAAAATAGCTGGGAGTTCAATTTGGAATTCAGGACCCTACCGTAGATTATCCATAACTCATCATTCATTTAAATATTGAAGTTACTGAGTTTAATGCTCAAATTTGACTTTTATCTTCTTTTGTTTTATCACTGTATAACCTCATCTTCCAAATTTGCAAAAAATCGTTTATGTATATGTTGGAATAGCACCTCGTAGCTAATTAGATTGACATGTAAACTGTCCCATGTGTGATACAATCTTGATAGAACAATATTCGTATATAAAATGACCATCTTCATCTTATGCTTATTTTTTCATTAGTATTTGGTTGAAGCCCCTAAATCACACTATGATTGTGGGACTTAGTTGCACACTGGGTGGTGATCATGAAATAAGTCTTACATGATCATGATTTTAAATATTTCAAGTCATAGAATCTTATGAGACAAGACATCTAACATTTGGATAGACTTACATAAATCCAAGGAATTGGATATTGCTTCATTTCATGAGCAATCCATGTTAGACATAGGTGCTTGTTAAATAACAAGTTCATTAAAGACTCACCCAGAGAATTTACTGGATATAAGAGTGGCAAGTTGGTAGTGGCAAATTCTTCAACTTACGCTAGTACATATACTTAGTCCTTTGATTGGAGGATCCTTGGTAATCTTGTGTTTAGGTTTTCATACTTTGACTCTTCACCGACCACTTAGCGGGTCATTCGAGTTGAGATTGGATATGAGCTACTTAGACATGGAGGTTTGTGAGATCTAAAATGGGACCCGACCCACCTTATTGTTGTTGTGAAGGGTGAGTACATCTCATATGTATTCGATGATAATCGATTCCAAAAAATCCTTATGCAAGATAGTATGACAATTTTAAACCAAAGTTTTCTAAAGATGAAGTCAAAAAGAGGAATCAAACATTGGATTAGAAACATTGTTATCGAGGTTATTGGGGAGTTGACAAGTATCTTACGGTAGGCCTCTTTTGGAGATAGAAAATGAAAAGACTGTATTTCCATGGCAAGCGTAAAGCTAAAATGGTTCATCATGAGCATATTTATTTCATCAAATTATCTAGGCTCCATGGGCTTGTTGCGAGACATCGACTATGAAGATTGGGTACTCTTCAATTAATAGAGATTAATTGAAAGAATTATTAGTTTAAATAAGTTTAATGCAAATATTTTAATATTCAAAATATCATAATTAATTGTAAGCCCTTGTCTAATGAATGAGTGAACCTAATGGGTCACACACAAAAGTCTAAAGGAAGTTCTACCTGATGGGTGGAATTTTCTAAAGATTTAGAAAGTTCACCTGGCGGTTTTGCAAGAGAAAATGGTTGAGCAATTTTTGATCATTTTAGCTTGATTAATTTAATTGTTAAATTAGTCAAAATAATTTAAGGAATTAAATTAAATTAATGAATTAGTTTAATTGATGTCATATGGAAATTAATTTGTAAAATTAACTTAAAGAATTAAGTTAACACCTTCTAATTTAAAAAGTCAAGTTAAATGACTTAAAAAGTTAAGTCAAATCATTAATTAAATTAAAAAGTTAATTTGATTAAAATAAAATTTGATTTTGAAGGGAAATTCAAATGGAGGACTTCATTTAAAATTAATTTAGGATTTATTTGCATTACATTTCATAAGATGAAATGTAGATACAAATTAAATCTAAATGTATGTAGAAGTTACATGGATGTTGGTTGGCAAGTTGGCAAGTTGATTGCCAAGTTGGCAACTAACCAAGGAAGGTGTGATGCCAACTAGCATCACACCATCCTCTCAATATAAAGAGCATGGCTGGCCATTAGGTGAGAGCTAAGCTAGATTCCCATTTTTCCTCCAAAAAGAGTGATTCATTCATGAGTTGAAGATTCATACTCTCCATGCCATATTCTTCTCCTCTTCTTCATTAATAGCCCCTCCCTCTCCTTCTCCCTCTAATTTTCTAGCAAATTTGAGGTGGATTGGGGCTTTCCTTGGGTGTGTGGATTATTACATTAGAAGCTCAACATTTGGAGGGGCTTGTGCTCTTGAAGATCCATTACTATCCTCTATTTTCGGTGGCTGATTTGGAGGACTTCTCAAGGTCTGATCGAGTTGAATTTTGTACAGATTCTTCCCAGGAGTGCTGAGGTGTTCCCTGTAAATTTTCAGCAAATTTGGAGTTGAGAATTTGATCAAGTGTTGGCATCTCTCTACTGTGCCCTGATTGCTCCTTTCGAAGAGTTCATAGGACTTTTCTTCTTCTACCTTCAGATCTCTCATTCGAGGCATTTTTTTGGATTTAGATCCTCATTAAATGCATGATTAGATCATTGGAGTGGAGTGGGAAAGTTATTTTTAGCCTTTTAATGATTTTGTATTTTGGATCCTTTGCTTACTTCCACTTTAATATACATACACTCTTTATTCTTGTGCACTGAAGCCCATGTAGTCTTAGAATATGGCTATTCACACAAATTTTGTTGTCTGCAAAATTAAATCACAAGACAAAGAAAAATAATAAAAAATTAAATTTATATTAAAGAGTATATGAGAATTACAATTTATCAGAGAAAAATATAAATTCCCTAACAAAACTAGTCCTCTAATTCTTCTTCCAATATATATATGATCTAAGGGCTTGAAGCTTGTTCTTGGATATATGGGGTAGTATCATTTAACTTGGTAAAAGATACTACAAAATTTATTTGAAACTTAAACCTTGACTCCGAGATCAAAGGACTTGATGACTTGATGCTTTGAAGATGTATAGGACCTTTGCAGTAGCAATACGTCGTCGCAGCAAAAACTTGAAGACTTGAGTCTTTGACTTGAGAATATGTGAATATGAGAATATGAGAATATGAGAATGTATGAGAATATATCTTTGAAAGTTTCTAATCATTCCTTTATGTAAGTGCTCAGCAGGAAACTTCGAAATAATTTGAACATATTTAATAATTATCTCTTTGATTCATATTAAAAGATAATATCAAATATTCTTGACCTGATTGGTCCACATATATAAATATGCCATGTGTCCCAACTTGATTAGCTTGAGATTATTAGGCCATCAAATTTGATTTGATTGACATGATATACTTTCATCTTGACATTTATCAATATTTGATTTATAAAATAAATTTTAGAATATTAATTAAAATTAACTTTTTATTATTTAGAATTTAATTTAATAAACTTTAATTTATAAATAGAAAATGTTAAATTAATAACTAATATTTATTTATACATATCACTTTTCAATTGATCCAAAAATTAAACTGTCTATAAATGCCCCCTCGAGACATGTTTTCGAATGATGTTTTTCAATATATTTCTGAGTGAACAAGTTGCGATGATTATTTTATATATATATATATATATAACTATATACATAACATATGAGCCTTTAATATATATATATATAATATGAACTTTTTTTTAAAAAAAAATACATATACATATATATATATACATATACATATATATATACATATACATACATATATATATATATATAAAAGCCACTTGAGACCGCATGTTTCCCATTCTTGCTAATTGCAAGAAAGCTCTAGCATATATATGCACACTGCCCGTGGCCTAGTTGACAATTTGGTTTTTTTCTCCTTGCAACAAACATTTATTAACAACAACCTGATTGTGCTCCATTACTCTTCTCAAAAAGAAAAAAGATCCAAGAAGCTGCACTGCCATTTAGAAAAGAAAACTATTACTGCACCTACTATACAAAGCTTGCTGCCATTTTAATACACAAGCAAATATATCCCACGGTAATTAAGAAACGCCCACCACAATGCATTTCCAAAAGCCAACACAACAACAACAGTCCCTTTTTTTTCTTTTCTTTCAGCTTGGAGACTTATCCGAAAGAGGAATCGTCGGCTTTAGGACTCTTCTTTTTCTAATAATTCATCTCTGCACAGATTTCTTGTCCAACTCAAAGTTGAATTCAAAATTAACTTAAAAGGGAACTTAATTCCCAAGCATATTTAGACTGAAATTCTTGAAAATAATGCTATAAAAGGATGCTGATTGCTTTGTCCAGCATAGTTGAACATTGATTTGGAATTATTGTGGCATATTCGTCCATCCAATAAGGGATATCTTCTTCTTTTTAACTCCTGCACATCAACTGTTTGAAGAAAATACTCATAGAGTTCTCCTAACAATTATCTCCTCCATTCTAACGATTAATAAGCACCATTAAAAGAGAGTTGTCTCGGCATTCGTCAATAGAAAATTTTCATTCCTTAAGGATATCAACACATAACAAAAACACAAAATTTGAAGACTTCAGGTGAGTCATCAAATTGAGGGATGTTCCTATCATCTCTTTCACTTTTTTCTTCATCCCTTTATATATATATATATATATATACACTTAAGTTTTCCTTTTTCTTCTCTTCTCTTTTCTTTGTTTTTTTTGCAGGTTAAGAAATATAGTTCATTCTTGCTCAACTCGTGAGGATGTATATTGAGGATTACACAGAACCATCTCTATGTATTATTATTGGGAGTGACAAAGACAATCTCAAAGTTAAAAATACTTGATTGGTTATCCATAAATCGGCCAATGATGTTCTTCGTTCCATACCTCAACCTCCAAGTAACTCTATGCATATCCAAGAGTGGTCTGAAGAGGTAACCAGGGAAGTAATTGATCCACGTTCTGGCATTACGTCTCAATCTAGGATACTTCTCTTGAAGTTTTCTCTTTACGATGCCAAAGCCACTAGCCTGGAATTTTTATTTGCAGGCTATCTTCCAAACACTAATGGATGCTCATTGAGAATTCCTGCATCAAGGTTTGGCGAGGTATCTTTTCATGCAGGCTATAGGGAATGGACAGAGGATGTGTTAGGTCATCATGCAGATGTTCTTCATCAAGTTAGGGTCTATGCAGCAGTGCATGCCTTGCTTTTCACATATGTCTGTCGTAAGAATATCCTCCAAGCCTTCCTTGAGATGTGGTGCCCTTCCACGAACACTTTGCATACTGCTATTGGTGAATTTTTAATTTCTTTATGGGATCTTCGTGTACTTGGTAGATTACCTATTCATGGATGTTTCTATGATGAATCTATCCCCACTGCAAAAGAGCTACTTGGTGATGATAGACATGACCTTTCTCTACCATGAAGCTGCAAATATCTATTCTTGGCTTATTATATGCTCCCAAAGGATTCTGATGGAGTTCCTTTTTCTGATTGGATTGCTTTTGGTTTAAAGGACTATTGAGATATACGGAGCTCCCTTTGAGGTTTTCTCGAAAGAGGTCTACTAAGCCAAAGATCTCTCACAATCCATGTGGAAGAATCCATGCATCACTTTTATCTCGCACCTAGGAATATAATGAGTTGTTTATGATGCTAGAGGTTGAAGACAATGTTAAAGGAGAAACCTACTTGGCTGCTTTTCTTTCAAGCTGGTTATGCAGTTTTGTTCTACCATATCGCAAAGCATATCTGATTCATGCTATGGTTTTCAGGGTTGCTAGTAGAATGGCGAATGGTGATTGCTTTTCTCTTGCAATTCCTATATTGGCGAGTATCTACTGTGGTTTAAGGAATATATCAACTTCGCCAAGTCTTCAGGAATCTTCTTCTATCTTTTCCATTCATTATGTTCACAGTTGGATAGGGTACTACCTTGGCATTCATTTTTCATCTAAGATTGATGTAGGGGGAGCTGAGATGGTCAAATATACGAGGGAGAACATGGCCAAATATTTTGACCTTTCTGAGGTGCAAGACTTATTCCTCAATATCAACCTTCAGTTGTTCAAAATTTATGCTTGTTTCCACGCAAGTAGTTTATAGTAATAGATGGCCCCTGCATATCAATTACCTATAAGGATCTTTTTGTGGCTCTTCATTCTAGTTATTTAACATTTCGATGTGGAAAAGAGCATATCATTGAATCTTATAGCCCCCATTGATTCAGCCTACAATGTGGATTTTGTCAACACGTCCCAGGCAACTTAAAGAAAGAGATTCTTACTTGTGATTTGTATAAGCTTGTTCAACTTTGGCAGTTATGTAACTTACTGAACACATCTTGCAAACTTATCATTCCTGGCAATACTTCTTCCTTTCCATTGGCCACAAAGGTGTATACAGATTGGTGGGACAAACACTAGAAAGCTTCGCAAACAAAAGGTACTAAGATTGTTCTCAAAGTTAACTAGAGAGATGTGGATCAAATTCTGGTTAACTTAATCAATCCAGGATTAGAATTCAACAGCATGCATCTAAGTCTGGGCATTTTGGTAAAAATCTACCTTGTCCTAAACAAGCTTTAATCAAAGATCCCAAAAATAATCCAGTGGCCTTACCTTTTCAAAATTCTATTATTTTAGGGCAAGTTAAAGGAAAGAATTTGGAGCTTAATGATTATAATCTTGTTGAACAAACTTAAATGCTGTCTAAAAGGTGCCGTGACTTACTTAAGATTTCATTCCCTACTGATGCTCTAATGGGAGGAAATGAAATAATTTTTTGCACTTTCGTGCTCAAATGACAACTCCAGTAACCAATACATACTCAAGAAGAAGCCAAAGGTTTTGGATCTAGATAATATCAGTATTAATTCAAATTTCTTTGCAGATGTCCCAAGTTCTTCTTTACCTTTGGGTGAATTAGCAAAATATGTAAAGTCACTTATTTATTTCTTTATTTTTAATATCATATACCCCTCCTTTTTTTCTCTTTTTTTTTTAATTTTTGTTTACATTTATATTTGCTAATTCTTTACACTAATTTCTTCTTCTTTTCTTCTCCCTTTTTTTTTATGATGTAGCTTGCAAATCTCGAGATGCTAATCCCAATTACTTCCGAAGGTAGTGTTGGTTCGATAAATAGGGCTAATCCTTTTGACTTGCTTGAAACAAATATTTCTCAACTTCTTGATGGTGGCATGCAAACTTTCCATAATACCGCTGATTCTAATAAGTGGCCAAAGGTAATATTACTTGAAATTACAAATGATAAAGCTTTTATTGGAAAAGACAAGCCCTAAAAGATATTTGAAGCTCCATCTTGGGCACCTCCAACTGCTAAAATTTCTAAATTTTATCCTCAATTTATAAAAACTGAAGTAGAGCAGATGTTACTCAAATTCTATTGGAAACGGATATGTCAAAAAATCATGAAAACTCCATTTGAGCAACTCTCAGAGATAAAGCCTACAATTGTTGATTTGATTGTAGAGTTGAAATCATATGTGAAAAACACATCACCTTTGGAGGACCACTTGAGATCTTTCTTTGAGGGTGCATCTAATTACACAAAGGTTAAGTCAAATTCAATTCAAAAAGAGACACAAGAATCCCATGAGAAAGTACTACGTTTTGCACAACAGGATCTTTTTAAGGCCGAGGAGATAGAAAGTGAGAGAGTTGAAGAGGTAAATGGTCTCAAGAATGAGCTTTTTCAAACACCAAGCATCAAGAGGAATTGAGAACATGACTTGCTAAGTTAAGCAGCAAGGAAGAATTTGCGAACTCATCACTCCACAAGGCTGAAGAAAACTTGTCTATTATCCAGAAAGAAATGGCCACCAAGAGAGATAGAGTTTCAAAACTTGAAGACACTCCATTTTTGACTAATCAAGAGGTTGAGGCTTTAAAGAGGATGGAAGCACTACTTGAAGAATCTCGCAAAGAACTAGTAGCTTTTAATATACTTGCATGAGCACTTAGCTACTTAGCTTTTATTTTTTTTCCTTTTTTATTTTTTTTTATTTTTTTTGGCACAATTGATATAAAAGAACACTTGACTATTACATATGCAATAAAAGATTGTTCTTTCATGAATTCTCCTTATGCATTCTCTCTCTTTTTTTATTCTTCAAATTGATGCTAACTTCAAAGAAAAAGTTGTATTACACGCCCCCAACAATTGAGTGGAATAAATTTACTTAAGCTCATGAGTAAAACTGGCTATCTTAATAAATTAAACTTGAAAGCAATCGAAAATTCTTCCAACGATATGCTTGAACTTGATAAATCATCCATAATTACTCCAATGATTTGATTGAACTAGAAAAGTAAATCATCCCAATTTGCTCCAATGATATGATTGAACTTGGAAAATCTTCAAAACTTGTTCCAACGATGTGTTTGAACTTAGCAAGCCATCCAAACTCATTCTAGTGATGTGATTGAACTTTAGGAAATAAGTTATCCAAATTTGCACCAATAACATGATTGAACTTGGGAAGCCATCCAAACAAACCCCTTTTTTTTAAGTGATGTGACTGAACTTGGGAAATAACTCCCAAATTACCTACATACCCCAACAAGGGGATCAAGTCATCACGTAGTTCAAAGTAGACAATTATTTTAGTGAGGGGGCAGTTCACAGTTTATACTCATACGGGTCAGGAGTATCCATTGCTTAACCACTTTGGACTAGGTGAGGTATTTAATATTTTAACCACATAAAATACCTTTAGTGGGGGAAAGTTAGCAGTTTAACCATATGCACTACCTTTGGTAGTTATCATACACAGTTTATACTCATGCGGGTCAGAAGTGACATGCAGTTTAGGCTCATGCATCAAGAAGCAACATGCAGTTTAGGCTCATGCATTAAGGAGCAACTTATTCTTCATAGATGATTTTGCTTCAAAAACATGCCATTTATGGGGCCTATGCACAATCCATCTCTATCAACTAACTTGTAAGCACCATTGGTATAGACTTCTTTTATCACGTATGAACTATCTTATTTTGACATGAATTTATTTCCCATTCACTGGGTGATGATGCTAATGGGCCTTCTTACAGCCAATACCAAATTTCCAACTTGAAAAGATCAAGGGCGAACTTTCTTATTGAATGCCCTCATCATACGTGCTTGATAACATTTAAGCTATTATTGTGTTTCGAGTCTTTTCTCATCCAATGCTTCCAATTCCTCAAGTTGAAGACGAACATTATCTTCAGCAGTGAGTCCTTCTTGGATTGCTATATGAAATAAAGGTATTTGACTTTCAAGAGGGAGAACAGCTTCAACCCCATAGACCAATGAATATGGAGTGGCTTGGGTAGCAGTCCAATGAATTATCCGATATGTCCAAAGAGCTTCTCCAACTTTTTTGTGCCAATTCTTTTTAGATTTTGACACTGCTTTCTTTAGCAGATTACATAAAGTTTTATTGAACGCTTCTACTAAACCATTTGCAGCCACATTGTACATCGAGGAATTATATTACTTGAACCCAAATTGTGCTCAGATTTTATCCATCAACTTATTGTAAAAAGGCTTTCCATTATCAGTAATGATGTAACGCGGCACTCCATACTTGAAAATCAAATTACATCAAATGAACTCCATAATTGTTTTTTTCTTTACTTCCTTGAGGGGGACTGTCTCTGCCCACTTAGAGAAATAGCCTATAGCTGCCAATATACAATCATGACTGACCGACGACTTAGGAGTAATAGGACCTACAGCATCAAAACCCCATGCATCAAATGGTCATGAAGCAACTGTGGGATGCAAGGTTTTAGGAGGCTGATGTATAAAGTTAACATGCATTTGACAAACTTCACACCTCTTTGCATAATTCATACAATTTTTAACCATAGTAGGCCAGTAGTATCCCATTCTTTTATTCTGCAAATGAAGCTTAAGACCCAACTGATGAGCTCCATAGACTCCAGAATGTGCCTCAGCCATAGCTTCGGTTACTTTTTTACCACTTAAGCAACGTTGATAAGTACCTTTATAAGATCGACGATACAAAACATCTTTGTACAAAAATGAAGCAAGATAACCTCCGACGCACCTCTATCCTACGACGAGGCTCTTGTGGCAATTTCCCATGCTTTAGATACCCAATTAGTGATATCTTCCAATCTTCATCTTCACCAACTGAGACTGATATGGCATTCGATTCCTCACGATCAAGCTGAATCGGTGAAGGCATAATCCATGTGTTGCACACTGGGATATTTGTCATTTCTTCTTCAAAAAGAGCTAAAGTGGTAGCCAGGTTAGCCAACGCATTTGCCATCCTATTTTCTTTCCTCAGAATGTAACTTAAGACAATACTTTCAAACGTCTTTAACAAACAAGAGGCTAGTTGAAAGTAAGGAATCAAATATTCCGTTTTAACCTCATAGACATTTAAAAGCTGATTGATGATCAGTTTTGAATCACCATAGACTTCAATTTCTAAAATTTTCATTTTCAATGCCATTTGAAGTCCAATAATCAACGCCTGATATTCTGCAATATTATTGGAGCACAATTCATTTAACATTATAGAATATGTCAAAATTTGCCTTTCTGGCGAAACAAAGATGATTCCTGCCCCTGCTCCATCAGATCGAGCTGCTCCATCAAATAAAATTGTCCATGCCGATAAGATCTCAACGAAAAAGGTATCTTTATCAAGTAATTCATTGGATATTTCCCAGTCTGTAGGAATGGGGTGATCTGCTAGGAAATTAGCAAGAGATTATCCTTTAACTGCTTTTTGAGGAACATATGTGATCTCATAGTGATTGAATATAACCGACCACTTAGCCAATCTTCTTGAAATCACTGGTCTTGATATTACAAACTTGGCAAGATCAGCACGTGAAATGAGTTGGATAGAATATGCCTCAAAATAATGCTTCAACTTTCTAATTGCATAAAACAAGGTTAGGCAAATTTTCTCAACAGGGGAGTATCTCAACTCATTTTTAGTTAAGGCTCTACTTAAATAATATAAAGCTTTCTCCTTTCTTTCATCATTTTCTTGAGCTATTAGAGTGCAAATTGACCATTCTTGTGCTGCAATGTAAAATATCAATGGTTTTCCAAGTGTAGGAGCTCCCAAAATTGGTGGATTCATAAGGTATTTTTTTATGCTCTCAAAAGCATTTTCACACCCTTTATTCCATATGAAAGGAGCATCTTTCTTTATCAAGTGATTAAATGATTGGCATCTTCCAGCTAAATTTGATATGAACCTTCCTATAAATGCGAGATTGCTTTGTAAACTACGTAATTCTTTAAGATTCCTCAGTGGTGGCATCTTCTAGATGGCATCAATTTTGGCATGATCAACTTCAATTCCACGATGTCGAACTATGAAGCCAAGGAACTTGCCAAACGTGACACCAAACACACACTTGAGCAGGTTCATCTTCAAGTTATATTTCCTCAGTCGATCAAATACCATGCGGAGATATTCTAAGTGATTATCTCTATTTTTAGTTTTGACCATGAGATCATCAACATAGCATTCTACCCTTGTGTGTAACATGCCATAAAAAATATTCTGCATAGCTCATTGATAAGTCACACCTGCTTTTTTCAACCCAAAAGGCATCACTTTATAACAGTAAATACCTTTTGGTATGTAAAAAGCCGTACATTCCTCATTTTGTGGTGACATTCTAATTTGATTGTACCCGTATGATCCATCTATGAAAGATAAAGCTTCATGTCTAGTGGTTGCATCTACCATGAGTTCAATAATAGGTAATAGAAAATCATCCTTTGGACATGCCCTATTCAGATCTTGAAAATCAACATAAATACGTATCTGACCATTTTTCTTCTTAACTAGCACGATGCTAGAGATCCAAGTTAGATATTTAACTTCCCTGATAAAATTTGCATCAATAAACTTGCTGACTTTAGCTTCGATTAGAGGGATGAGATTTGAGCGAAACACTTGCTATGACTGTTTTACTGGACGAGCCCCATATTTTATGCCAAGATGATGGATTGCAACTTTTAGATCTAATCCTGGCATTTTTTTGTATGTCCACACAAATACATCCTTGTACTCACTTAAGATTTTGAAATATTATTCTTTTTCTTCATGATTTAGAAGCTTGTTAAAAAATATAGAACAAGGCTCTTCTATCATGCCAAGATTCAACTCTTTGAGTTCATCAACAGTCGCATGTCCACCATCTTCAAGTTGTGGAGGAGCTTTTAGGACTTCATCTTTGGGACTTTTTGAATCAGGCTGTTCATCAATAACGATATGATTACATGCGTGTAACTTATCATTTTCTTTATCATATGGCTATTCGATCTGAACAACTCTCATTCTTTAGAATGTGATACTCCATTTTAATGCTCCATCTACTTTTGAAACTAGAACAGGCACCATTATCCATGCTGGGTAGTTTGTAGCTTGTATAAAACCACTTATCACCAATATATTGAATTCTTCAAGACACGGATCATACAACATAGGATTTAGCTCCTCTTTAACACTTGTGTAATTAGAGCTGATGGTGATTTCCATTTCACCTTCATCTGCACTACTCTTTCTACACAGATGTTTTACAATGCGTTGTTTTATTTTCACAGATTTATCTATATTGATGACTAAGATCGTAGATCCAGCTCTATTTTATTGGGGTAAGTGAAGAGTTTGACTCTTAATTTTTGACTCGAACATATTAGTTTTATTGTTAACACTTCTTTTTGCAACATTATTTTTGAGTTTATTGAAAATAGAACCTCGTAGATGTAGACCTTTATTAAACCTACTTTGATCTTTAACACTAAGTTTTTTAAAGGTAGAAAGATGAGTAATTGGGGGCACTGAGACAATCAAATACAAAAACATGATGATTATTTTGTTTTTGCCCTTTTTGCTTCATATGATCTTCTGCTGAAATATGCTGGATATCAGCACATTTATCTTTCTTCGTCACACATATCCTAACCAATTCTGCAACTTTGAATCCCAAGCCAACCCTTGACTATTCAACATAAAATCCTTGTCTCCTTAGTTTTTGTTGTGCTTCATTGAGTCCATGAGCGTTTTCTCTAGTCAACTCAGGTTTATAGTCATTTAGATTGGGTGGATTAACAAAGTCATAGCCAGATTTTTCAAGTAACTTATATACCTTAGGATCAAATATCCCCTCAAATTCTTTATGGGAAACCCTTGCAATAGACAGTCTATTATGGATTAATGAGCTTATACCAACAATAGGCCTGGTGAAGCCCTTCTTTAGAGTTTGACAGTCGCTTGATTCTACCATCTTTAATTGGCTTTGAGCAGCATCATTTGACTTAATACATACTCCAACTGGAATTTTCTTCTTCTCTTGAGATGTTTGTGGTGTATATCAAAATTTTTATAAGTTGGAGTCATTGCTGCACTCGCATTCTTTGCCCGTCAAAACCTCAATAATTGTTAGTTTACTGAAATTTTTAGAATAATCTTGTCTCCGTTCAACAAAGTGGTTGCCTGGAGCCTTTGCAGGTTACACTTCACTTATTGAGTCAGGATTCAGATAAAGTTTTGCATCAGCGAAGTATGATGTAGCTTTAGTAAATGGTTTCACATCAGCTTCAACTTTTGTAACTTCTCCATTTTTAGAATACTTGAAGCATTAATGGAGAGTGAAAGGTATTACTCCATTTTCATGAAGCCATGGCCATCCCAAAAGTATATGGTAGGAATTCCTTGCATCAATAACATAGAATAAAGTACTTGCTTCCAACTCCCCAATTGTGAGGTCTAAACGAATCATACCAATAGCTCGTTGGCCTCCTTAATTGAAACCTTGAATAGTTGGGAAACTGCATAAGAGATCCTCAATAGAAATCCCCAAATTCTTGATGGTGGATTTTGGCATGATATTGACGGTAGATCCTCCATCAATGAGTATGCGGTTAACCTTTTGCCTTACATAAATCCTGAGATAAAAAGTGGCCTATGGTGAGGTTTTGATCCTAATAACAAGTCCTCATTTGTAAAAGCAATAGCCATACAACATGAAGTGGAGTGTTGCTCTTCAGTTTCACAAGATATAGCGTACACTACATCAACCCTTTGATCAAAGAATCTAGTAGGAAAATAATCTTTTAAAGTTACCTGAACCCTTTTGTAACCTGTAAATGAATTTTCCTACTTGCTATTTGTAGCCTTTTAACTCTCTATCGTCCTTGGTTGAGGGCGTCTGGCCATATGCGAGACCTTTAATGCTAATGGACAAGATTGATTAACACATCGTCTTTTCCTTTGCTGACATGTCACATGAGTCCACTCATCACTATCTTCAGTTTCAGTAGTAGAACTTGTTTTCGGCTTAGTCACTTCATCAATGACTTAAATCTCTACTAGCATTAGATCTAAGCTTCCAAACTAAAGCATTATTGATGTCCCCATAAGTGAAGATGAGAAAACACTGTCTTTGCTTGCAACACATGTGGTATCTGCTACAGTTATAGTGCTAGCAAGGTTTGATTCAACAACATCTTTCGTATCAAGAATTATCTTCCCATCTCTTACCAATGTCATTACCTTATCCTTGAAGATGAAGTATTTCTCTTTTGGATGCTCGACAATTCAATGATACTTGCAATATTTTAGATCGCTTACTTTTCTAGCTTCTTCAAGATATTTTGACTATGGCAGTTCAATCAACTTTCTTATCAATAATTCATCAAAAATATGAGATACATCAGAATTTGGAAATGGATACTCCTTCTCCTGCATTTCTTTCAGTATTTTCTTACATGTTGGAATGCGTTGATCTTCAGTTTTCTCAACAACCTTTTTATCACTTTTAGGAATTTGTATGGAGGCTATTCTGATCACTATGGATTCCTTATTAGCAGCTTTGCCATATTTTTCACTCTTTTTTGAATCTTTCCTTTCTTTCTTCTGGCCATTAACAGGAATTCCAACCCTACGATTAACAATGCTAAGCTCCATGTAGTGGGCATGAGTGGCTAATTCTTCAAAAGTGCGAGGCTTGATTCCTTGAAGGATGTAGAGAAGTCCCCAGTGCATACCTTGAATACACATCTCTACCGCAAACACCTCTGAAAGAGTCCATTATTGTAGTTCAACCTCAATGCAAGCCAACAATTGATGTAGTCTACCACTGGCTCATCCTTCCATTATTTTGCATTGGTAAGTTCAATCATGCTCACAGTCCAGCGCGTACTATAGAAGCGATTCAAAAACTCTCTTTCCATTTGATCCCAACTCTAAATAGATTTAGGCTCTAAGTTAATGTACTAGTCGAAGGCATTTCCTTTTAATGATCGTACAAACTATTTCACAAGAAGATCATCATACGTCCTTACATTGTTGCATGTTTCTATGAAATGAGCCACATGCTATTTTGGATTTCTCTTTCCATCAAATTGCTGAAATTTTGGTGGCTGATATCCTATCAGCATTCTCAGCGAGCCAATCCTCTTCGTATAGGGCTTTGAATACATAATAGAACTTTGAGAAGGCATGCCATTCTGAGTCCTAATAATATTGGTGATCATATTCTGCAATTATTAAATCGGTAATGTAGCAATAGAAGTTGCACAGTGGCTAATCTTTCGATCAATTTCTCACTTGTAAGACATCTCCTCAACTTGTTTATGCACTATTTTTTAGCCAAGGGAAGATTGATAATTGTAGCAAAATCCTCCAAGATAAGAGTATTCCTACTTGTTCATGAGCTGTGTGATTTGTTGATCTTTTTCTTCTACAATCTTTTGGAGGTCGACTACAGCTTGATCCATCTGAGCAAGTTGTTCATCCATTGTTACCACTCCAGTCACTGTAGCTAGCAATTCAGCAAAAGATAATACCTTAGGATTAGTTTCCCTTGGACTTCCAGAGTTAGAAACATCAGATGGGATGAAATCAGTATTCTTGCCCCTAGTCATGGGCTGATTGACAGATTCAGCAGCATCAGTGGTGTCTTTCCTAGCCAAGGCGAGTTGGTTCCTCTTAGGTGCCATTGAGCGGTTGCAAATATCTTCAAAATTCAAACGGGAGAAAGAGATGAGGGGTGGATTCAAGTCCCATTAGGTGTGCCAGAAATTTGTTCACACAAATTTTGCCAACAAAATTTAATCACAAGATAGAAAAATAATGGACAAATTAAATTTATATTAAAGAGTGTATGAGAATTACAATTTATCAGAGAAAAATATAAATTCCCTAACAAAACTAATCCCCTAATTCTTCTCCCAATTTATATATGATCAAAGGGCTTGAAATTTGTTCTTGGATATATGGTGTAGTATCCTTTAACTTGGTAAAAGAAACTACAAAATTTCTTGAAACTTGAACCTTGACTCCGAGATCAAAGGACTTGATGACTTGATGCTTTGAAAATGTATAGGACCTTTACAGTAGCAATACGTCATTGCAGCAAAAACTTGAAGACTTGAATCTTTGACTTGAGAATATGAGAATGTATGAGAATATATCTCTGAAAGTCTCTAATCATTCTTTTATATAGGTGCTCAGTAGGAGACTTCGAAATAATTTGAACACATTTGATAATTATTTATTTGATTCATATTAAAAGATAATATTAAATGTTCTTGACCTGATTGGTCCGCATACATAAATATGCCATGTGTCCCAACTTGATTAGCATGAGATTGTTAGGCTACCAGATTTGATTTGATTGACATAATACACTTTCATCTTGACATTTATCAATATTTGATTTATAAAATAAATATTAAAATATTAATTAAAATTAACTATTTATTATTTAGAATTTAATTTAATAAACTCTAATATATAAATAGAAAATTTTAAATTAATAATTAATATTTATTTATACATATCACTTTTCAATTAGTTCAAAAATTAAGCCGTCTACAGTGGCCAAGAATTACTTGAGAAACTTGTGAATTGGAGCTCATTATGATACATTTAACAAACCTACGACTGCTCCCCTTCTGACATATTATCAGGAAAGAAAACTTTCGTCTAGAATTATAGCTTTCAATTGGACAAGGATATTGGTCTGTTAAAATTAGGTTGATTTCTTAAAAGATAGCAAGTTTTACATCTCTCTAATTTTGATTATTGTTCGATGTTCAATGTCTAATGTAAGACAAACACTTTATTTACAATAAGATAGACGCAAGCACCCAAAGCTATATTGTCTTGTTTATTCTGTACGCACTCTTAGCATTGTTTTAATCATCGTGCGGTTTTGCATGTTTTCTGCAACTTCCATGTACAAACTTCATGTACAGGCAATATCATGGTAATCTTTCTTTGTTTCATATTATAGCTACCTTATGATGGAAAAACAGTGGCTCTTCCATTCAACTTTGCAATTCTTAAATGGGCTGTCGGCATCCGGGAAGTTCTCAGTAAAACTCAACTTCCCAAAGGGGTTTCTTTCTACAACTTATGTGGAACATCTTTCGACACACCTTTCGATGTTGGTAGGTAGCTAACTTACATCTGCTGGTTGAAGTCTCTATAAGTATAAGAATTTTATTTCATAAGATTTACTTAGGAGGTGTTGTCGTCTCGGGCGCAATTAATCTAGGTATTTGACCAATTTTCGCATATTTTGGAATTCCTTAGTAATTGAGACAGCTATGGTTCGGAATCTTCTCCTACAGACAACCTATTAGAGATATGCCACGCGCTGGTAAGTAGCTTGAATTTGTCTTATTTATCTCGTTAAGTTGCATAAAGCTCCTAATGAGGTCCTTCCTCTTATCTTTTTGCTTGTGATACTCAAATAGTATCTATACTGTCATACTTAATTTCATCTCAAGCACACGTCCACAAACCATTGTTGTGCGACCGCCGCCAGTATATGACCAACTAATTTTCCACGAATGCTGAGTTTCCTAATATTGTATCTACTCGTTGTATGCTTCTATCTAGTTCAGCCGGAATACTGTTACATAGATGGTGATGGAACCATCCCCTCTGAATCAGCAATGGCACAACAACTTCTACCCCACATTGCTGTTCTTTCTATTCTGATCTGTTGCTACTTTTAGATTCATAGGAACACATTTTTACTCTCTTGACTAATTTTAAAATTCTCACTATAACAAGTAGGGATATAAACAAGTTAAGTTGATTGGCGACCCTCATGAGTTGAGCTTCAGTCTAACTTAAGATATTTCGAGCTAGAGCCGAGCTCAATTTTTACTTCGATTCAATCTCTAGCAATTTGTATATAGGCTCAAGACTTGTAAGTTAGTATATAATTTTATTATATTATTTTATAAATATATATTATATTGCGATTCTATCTTCGAATACGAGCTCGAGCTCATAATAATTAATATCTCACTTGAAAATTTGAGTTTAATTGAGTTGAGTTTAAGTTTTCAATAATCGAGTTGGAGCTCAAAATATCAAGCTCGTTGAGATAGAGCCTAATATAAATCATGTTTTGCGGTTGAGATTGAACTTGAGATCTTTCTCCAACCTCGGCTAATTGCACCGCTAATAATTAGGATTTACGCTCACTTGCCCCATTAGTTCCCATGATACACCGAGCAAATTGAATCTTGCATTCATCATAGAGTCTCATATTGGATCCTGCAGGCAGATAATGTTGATGCAGTGGAAAGAGTCGGAGTTTGTGCAAACCACTGCAGACTACTCTCTGATAAGAATGTGTTTCAACTTATCCAAAATTGGCTAGGAGTTTCTGCAAAGGCCAAGGTGCAGCAGTCTGATTAATTCCTAGTAGGTAACACACTTCCCCTCCTAGAATGTTGTGTGTACTATACCAGTTATAACCACATATATGTTGAAACTCTTGTGAAACGACATTATTTAGATGAAAACTATTTGCGACTAGTAATCCATATGTTTCTCCTCATTGGATGGTTAAACTCTTATGACAGACTTTTGTCGTCGAAATAAACACAAAAAACGTGGTAAGAATAGATTGCTAGTAGTTCTTCTGAATACTTGGGATTGCAGGAAGTCCTCCCTAGCTATACACGCTTGTATTTGGAGGCACATATAGAGATGCCAAGCAAGATCAATTTTGGTCCCAGAGGGGGTTTCAATTACGACAATTTGCATTGCATGCATGCGTTTAGATTATATCCATTAGTAGTAGTAGTAGTAATTTACAAGTATGTAACACAGTTGTGTGGATGTGTAACACAATTTACATGATTTTACAGTTTCAAGTTTGAACAAAACTAATCCCTTTCTAATATATATTTTCATATTGTGATGCATTTACAAGTTCAAGAACTAGGCTTTTGTTTCTTTGTTCCTTATCTCCCCTACAATAACTTTTGTCCTCTTTTCTGTTTTCCTATGTGTTAAGAATTATTAACTCTACTACTCAAATATAAGTATATTGGTAAATGTTGGCATATGTGGTAGTAATGATCCTCATGGTAAACTTTGAATAGGTTCATTACTTTGGCTTACAATACAGTTAATCCAGCATGGATCGTATGGAAGGGTTTCTAGTAGTTTACTAGCTAAATTAATAAGTTGAGCATGTTTTACCTGCCAAGTAAAATTGGTAATCTTTTTATCACAACTAGCTATGTGACAAGCCCAAATCTAGGATATGATTAATTTAGTACAGATCATAGGAGCTTCTAGTAATTCATCAAATAAATTAATAAGATCTAGAAGATGATTATAAAGCATAGGTTGTGTGAGTTTCTAGGTAGTATTTTGCAGATAAATTGATAAGTCAAACATTTTCAACTTACCATAACTAGCTACACAATAAGTTTGAATCTAGAAGATGATTAATCCGACATGGATTGAAATCAATAAGGTATTTTCAATCCATCCAGCAAAATTAGTAATTTCTTAATAGCAACAAAGCCAGTAACAAAATCAAATTACATCTGGTTTGCAGAGGGATGTTCAGTACCTATTCTTATAGTACTATTTGGGAAGTCAATGAGCCAATTCTTGTGGATGTTTATTTGTTGAGTGTAAAAAGAATATGGTAAACAATTGATACAAACGATCTATAGATAACAGTGTGTTTCTTGCCCAAATAAATTACTAGATTGGATAGTGAAAATTTGAATGGGATAGCCAATTACTCAAAACGAAGGTTTGTATCCCAAATAGCTGTTTGAGCTTTTGGATTTGAACTCGATCCAATCATGCTTATGTTTTTATTTTTATGAATAAGATCCGCGTAAATAAGAACGCCAGCAACCATATACACGACAAAATTTTAATTTAATTTTCATAGAAGCAAAAATACGTTAGATACCAATACTTTATGCTACGGATTGTAGTATGATTGACTTCTTTAGTTATTAATTAAAACAAAACAACAAAGTCAAAAAAAAAAAGAAAGCACTCCATCAACTTAATTAAGTTGTGTAGTTTATTCTTTAATTAATGGATGGAGGAGGGCATGAAGACAAAAGGTTTTGCTTGTGTTTTTCTTAAAATTAAGTTAAAAATTAAACCTTGGTGAATGCTTGAGGTGTACCGGTGTCTGTGTGAGTATACACAATAATAATAGAAATATAAATTTTGTAAATTGAGTGCCTAGTGCAACACAGTAATGTATACCTTTGAGTTATTCTTTTCCAAACTGTACAACTTTCGAAATGAAACAAATGTAGAATGAGTGCTATTGGTCGATCTTAAGTTAATTTTGAAATTATGCAAAGAAAATCAAGTAAGTTTCGTAGGAAAATGCTGCATAAGTGAGTGAATTAAAAAGCAATTAACACATAACCGGGGTGTGGAAAATGTTAAAAACGCCTCGTATCGAAAAGTTGCGTGTTTGATGTTGATTGACATGTTCCTTGTTAGGGGTGTAAATGGATATTAAATGAATCAGATATACTATTTCTACATTCGTATCCATTTAACTTTTTGAATATTCGGATACGAATATGAATATGGCGGATATTAAAAAATGATATCCAAATTCGTATCCGTCGGATATCGGTCAAATTCGGATATATCCATATTCGATTATAATTATTTAGATTTATTTATATTTTGTTAAACTTATTTGTATTGGAATTATTTTTTTATATCCATATTCGATAATAATTATTTAAACATCTATTTACAGATATCTAAATACGTAAATCTATGAATTTATAACAAAAATATATCTTAATTAATAGAAGAAGCTATATAATTTCATTAAAAAGAAAGCAATCAAACAAATAGTGTAATTTCTAATTAATAATTGACTGATAGTTATACTAGTTTTCTCAGGTCTCTACTTGTAATTCTTATCTTTAAGATACTTCAAGATCTCTTCAAATCCTTAAGCTAATCTTTTAAAAAGTAATATTTTGAAAATTGGATTGGAAATAGAACCGACAACATTATTAGTAGGCATGGAAATAGGTGAGGCTAGGCTAGACTTTGACTTAAATAGGCTAAACCTGTTATGCAAATGATAAACTTTAGACTAACTTATTATCTATAATAGGCTTTTTTTTTTTAATGCTAGGCCTAACTGTTTTAATAAATTCTAAAGTTTTAGCTTGACTTGAAAGTCTACATAATAGCCTATTTTCTACTAAGGTTTCAATTAAGTATAAACATCATATAAATCTAAATTTTTAATATGCTCAAACTTATAATAAACCTTGATAAACAATAATCAAAATTATAAATAATAAATACATAATGATGAAAGTTCAAATCTAAATATAAAATAATATCATTTCAACAATTAGCTATTTAATATTATATCACTGTTATTGTACTTTTTATGCCAAGAAGGTCAAATAAGCTGGCCTATTTGGCTTTGCAAACTTTTATAGAAAAGCTTAAATCTAGCATGCTTAGTTAAAAAGGCTTTTTTTTAAACCTTGACCTTACCTTTTTATTAAATAAACTAGGCCAAATTAGGTCATAGGCCCCTGACAAGTAGCTTGGTTTATTCCTATCCCTAATTATTGGTTATGAGTTTGACTTTTGTGATCGGTTTAACCAATGTGCAAATAAAACGTCATAATTATAAAAATAATATACATACTATTATAAATAATATAAAATTTATAGAAAATACAAAAAAAATAGAAAAATATAGCCATTTCTAAACTTTGAAATTATATCTACTGTAGCTTAACAATATTAGCTATTTACTTCAAAAATATTAGCAAAGTTCATTTTTCTATTGTATGGCATTCTAAACTTTAAAATTCCATTTTAAAAGCATTTGAATCTTTCAAACTTTCACCATTTCACACACACACACACACAAACACAGAAGGATTAATCATAAGAAAATTAATCTGCAAGTGCAATTGGTAAATACCAAAATTAGCCACAAACTATAAAATCATTTATACAAGTCCTACAAATAATAAATACAAAACCAACAAAACGCTTACCAGTTAATTTGATCACACCAAGTGTGTAGTGGTCTAGTCTCAACTCTCAAGTAGGCTATCTGAATTTTCATTAAAAACTCCACTTTTTTTTAAATAAAAAATTGAAAAAAAAAAAGAATTGATTCTTTAAAGATTCGAGTTTATCGATTTAACCCAATTTTTTATCGGTCAATTGCAGTTGACACCAATCTTATAAAAAACTAATTTTTAGTGAAGAATCCGGCCCGAGATGCCACTGATTCCCTGTTGAACAGATGCCAATTTTTCAGAACATTGATGAAAACATGGATTTTTGGTGCATTAACATCAACCTAGTAGCTCTTTCAAGTGGTTTGGTCTTACTACAAATATTCTTATAATTTGCGGGCATTGGGCCTTTCTATTGTGGTCTCTTCATGGATAATCGATTAATTTCACTATTTCATCTAATAATCATAATATATATATATATATATATAGACCACATCAGGCTACTTTTATTGTGACATTGAAGAAAAAATATGTGGATGCTAATAATTTTATACTACAAATTATAATATGATTGACTTCATTAGTTATTAATTAAAACTAATGACAAACTCAAAAAAGAAAAAAACAAAGAAGTTGATTAATTAATTATTGAAGGAAGCATGAAGGCAAAACCTTTTGTTTGGCTCTTTAATTCATAAAGTGTTAACTTTTTCTTTTTCTTGTTCTTGGATTTTGATATTAAGCATAGAAAGATAGACTTTGTTTGCAATTAAGAGTGTGGAAGGAATACTTAATAAGAGTGAAAATAATTAATGAATTATTGAGTACTAGTTAATATATATATATATATATATATATATAACATATATGAAATTAATTAGGGTCAATTACTCAAACGCCCCTCCCTCGATTTGGCTTATTTACAACAAGGTTCATAGGTCTTAGGAAATTACAAATACCCCCTTGGCGTTCAGGGTCGATCGTTAAGCTACACGATTTTTATGAATTTTCCATTTTATTCTTTTTTGAAAACTAAAAAAAAAGCCAAAAAAAAAAATAATGGCCAAAGACTAAAATGATCCTTATTTACCAAATTGCCCAAAATTCCCATGAAGTGGTAGTAAATAAAAAAAGAAGACAATTGTCTTCCTCATTTATTCATCTCCTTTTACTGGGGGGAAAAGGAAGAAGAAAACTCCTAAAATCTCCCAAAACCATTTAGCCTACATTTCGAAGACGCCAATTCTTCCCAAACATATCGTTCTCCACTCTATTTTGGAAGGTGATAGGCAGCCATTAGAGTCCCAAGCTTTGTAAAAGTTTCAAAAATGCTAGAGTTTTCAAGTTTGCTAAAGGTATGATTTTTACTTCCATAATGTGTTGTTTTTGTTAGATTTTGTTATTATGTTACATATTTCTTTGGAATATGTCCAAAAATACCATTTTTTTTTTATTGCAATGTATCGGTGTTTTCTTCAAATTTATTGTGGGTTTTCTTTTTTATTTTTTTATTAGAAATGAACTTGAATGGTGTGGTAAAATATCTATTATTGGAATGATTTGGCCTATTTCAGAATGTTGGATTGTTCTATCTGTTATAGAAAATCAGATGTCATTATATTGTAATGATCAAAAAACCAGAAGAGGGAAATGTAATGTTTTAGTTATTGTAATAATTTGTGCTTTCCTTTTTTTTTGGTGGGGAAGGGGGGGTTACTAATGGTGGAGAATGTAGTGGAGAAGGTTTCAGTTAGACAGTGGGGGAAGAAGTTGATGCAGCTAGTAAGAGGACTGAGACCAATGAGAATGATAGTGTAAGTTTTTTGAATATTTCTTAAATTTTAATTAAATGTTAGGGTTGTATCAGTTCTTTATTTGAAATATGAGGGAGGTTTGTGTAATATATATACAAGTTCTTTATTTCAACACTTCTTTTTCTTTGTATGTCCTAAGTTTAATTATCTTTTAGCATAGACTTAGTAACATTTCTCTATGTGTTCTAAACTATTTAGGAGATAATGAAGGACAATGTTGATGAGAGGGATAATGTTAATGAAAATGAGAGGGGGAATATTGAAGTTGATGATCTAGAGAAGGTAAGTTAATTGCATTTTTAGGTGTCATTAACTTATTTTGTAACACCAGGGAGTTTATTGTAATATGTAATATATGTAGAGGGTTAGTTAGCAATTTGGGCACTATTAATTATACAAATCACTACATTCTGATATGTAATATGAAGGTGCATTTGTAATATTTTGAATAATTTTAATGATATTTCTATAATGGTAACATAAAGAGTAGGGGGTTTATTGTAGTATTATGTAAACAATAGAGGGTTTATTGTAAGTTTATGCAAACATTGAGGAGTTTATTTTAGTTATGTTAAATACTTTAATCTGTTATATGCAATTTGAACTATTGCCTTTTTTTGTCTTTCTGTTTATTTTTAGGGATTAGGGTTTGAATAAAGATGAAAATTATACAACTTTTGATCCACATGATGGTGGTGAGTTAGATAAAAGTCAACTAGAGGAAAGTGAGTCAAAGGCAAGTGATTCAGAGTCAAGTGAGGCAAAGGAAAGTGAACCAGACTTAAAAGAAAAAGAGCTAAGGGAATTAGTTGATGAGTTTGTTGTTAATGCTTCAGGGTCTGAGTTGTCTCATGTTTGGCTACCAGTTAGATGACCATTGTGAGGTTCAAACTTATTAGATGAGAAGATTCTAGCTGTGCACCTACTAAGGAACCTGTGCATTAGGGGGTGAAGAACAATTTGGAGATACAGCTCAAATCTATCCTCATTGTTTCTTTTATCAATGTGCATTTGTGAAAAACTCCATGTTTTGGTTACCTTAAATGGTTGTTTTTGTTGTCTTGGTGGATAGCCTAACTATATTTTGTAAGTATTTTGGTTGATTAATATGTCAAACTCCAAATATTTAAAAGATTAAAATGTAAGGTTATTGCATTATTTATTGTTGTTGTAGAAATGTTATTCTTTCTTTCTAACATGTTCTGTAGTTTTGTCTAAAGTTCAAGGGGCATTTGCAATGTTCCAAACCTATTATTTATAAAAGGATTGTCATATTCAACTTATATAATCTTTTGGTTTTTCTAGAGGGGTAAAAGAAATGTTATATTTTGCAATGTACCAGATAAAAAATTATATTTAAAATGTAAAATCAAACATTAAAAAATTAAAATTATTCAAAAGTTTCTCAAATTGCCAACTACAATGGCTGATAAAAAAAAATTAACAAATAAAACCTTGTAGGTTTAAAAATATTACAAATATGTTCAAGGATATTTCTGTCTCAAAAATAATTGTAATAGTAACCAAAGGGCATTTTTGAATTTTCATGTGAAATTTTTTATGATGTCAGCATTTCTTTTGGTTATAGGCTAACAGAATTTCAAAAATATAAAGCAGAGCAAAATATTAGGTGTGTTGGTAATTTTGTCAAACCTTTGGGTTTTTGGGTAAATAGGCCAAACCTTAGGAAGGTCTGGGTAATTAACCTAATTAATTAATAAATATATATTTAGAAGATAGACATAATTTCAAGAAGGCATGGTTGGGCCGACGATTTATCCAACACAATCCCACTTCCCATCACTACTATGCTTTCTCCCCCCTCTCTAGATCTCTCTCTCTCTATATATACACTATATATATGCGTATGTATAAGAAAAGCATAAAGTAGTGTAAATTGAGGCCATGGGCTCCATTATCTCCTCTTGCTTGTTACCTAGTTACATATCCACTTTATGTGCCCACCCCAAGCCAACTTCCCTCAACCCTAATATATATACACATGTGTACACACATACATATATATATATATAAAGTGAGAATTCTAAAAGCACAAAGTCAAAAAATCCTCACGCACTCTTAAAATTCACCGTTATCATTTGGCCTAATCAGAAGTATGATTTGCACTATTTGCATCATTGAATATTTGGATTTATACTATTTGAATCAAGCTAGTTAATGAATATCTGAATTTGAAATATTTGGATCAAACCAACTCAATCATGATTAATCTATCAAGTGACATCTATAAATAATTTTTGTAATCATATTAATTGCATTTATTCTATTCATATACTTTTTAACTCCAAAATCAATAAAAACTGAGTATTAGAGGATATCCATTATGTGAAAGCTAATTGTGCTTGTAGGATCGTACGGCTTGACTTGACCTTGCACCTAGTTCAATTCAACCGCATGGAAACTAAGAGAAGGAATTTTTTGAGTTGATCATAAATGCCAAAAAAAATTTAATTAATATAAAAGAAAATTAGTATTATTACTGATGCTGCACGAAAATAGAGTTAGGATCGTTTATATAGTTAGCAGAGTTTAAGATTTTTTTCTTTGAAATGCAATGCAAAGAGTTTCAACTTTCTAATATTCTCAAAGTTCTGCGATTGCTAACGAATGGTTTTTGTGCCTAGTTTCTCTTTGGGTTTTAATATTTATAATTTTTTTCTTGATGGGCTTCAATTCATTAGGATTTTGGTACCTTTCTTGGTAAGCTTAGTCAATTGAGTACTTTGGTCTTTTTATTCATTTAATTTATTTGAACCATTAGGTCTTTTTAGTTCCTTTTACTTTTTTACATTTGTGAACTTAACTAGTCATATCATCAAGCCTCCTGAAAATTTTTTACTTTAGCTTAATTCATAATAAGGTGATTAATTAATTAACTTCCATTAATCAAATATTGAGAGCAAGGAAGTGGGACTCAACTCAAATTAAGGCTCAAGTCAACTCAAAATTTGCAAAAGAGATATAAGGTGGCGGCGAGAGTGTTATTGTAGTGAAGCTGCCGACAGCCTTGGGAATTATTGTCATGGTTACTCATGAGTGGGCACTCGTATGAGGTGCATGGTTCTAATCACTGTAGGGATGTCGGGCGTTTATTGGGCATCCGATCGTGATGGGGTGCCAAGTAGCTATTAGGTGGCTGATCATCTTGTCTTTTTTTGGGAAATTTGGGTTTTTCAAAATGTCATCAACATTTGTTCTTTTGGTAGATACAACTGTTCGGGATTATCAAAGGATTTTTGGCAAAACTTGGCATATTGTGAATAACTTAAAGAATCTTAATTGGATTCATGCTTGAGAGATTCTCCGAGATTGCTAGTAGGGATTATGATCGTATTTCACTCTTACTTTCTTTAGAGATTAGTTTGTCCGTCAATCATCTGAATGGACCTTGTCAAGTTTTAGATTTTGGGGGGTATTTTTGATGCCCATGAAGAGTACATTTTCTTTGAAGAACTTACAATTGTGTTTAATTTACTTCATATAAAGAGTGAATTTAAGATCTTGTGACAACCATGTGTAAGTTGGACGTAAGTGCAACGGCTTATGTGTCATAATAAGGCTGAAACGTATCTTTCTTTGTATCCCACATAGAACTTAGGTTTTTTTATAGAGCTTTTCATCTCAAAGATCCTTTAGATTGCTGGCAAAGTTTTGAGTTCTTCAAAATACTTAGGCATTTTTAAAGCTTGTGAGATTGCCTTGTTGGCCAAGATAAGTTTTTAAGATAACTTGTTTTCTTTTACTTTGGACATTTGCAAGGCATACATCTCTTGTGCAAGTGGTTGCTTGTAAGGTTGCCTTTGTTTTTATTCACAGGGGTTTTCTCAGTTCATGAATTCTTATTTAATGTTAACATTTCTATATCATGCATTCATTCCAAATAAGTTAGATCTAAGGGATGTTAGGTCATTTTCTTCGGCTAGTTAGAGTTTGTAGGCTGTGCTAGGACTTAAAAAATTTTTCTATGGCATTTAACTTTTGCTAATAACTTAGCATTCTTGAACAAATGGCCATAAATATTGTTTACGAGCTCTTTCAAAATCAAGTTATTATAGGAGCCCTTTAGGGTCTTCTGTAGAGAAGTTCATTTAGGAACTACTTAGGATATGTTGCTACATTGCATTGTCTTGTGTGGCCTTTGGAGGTCTTAGTGTGAAGATATCACTTCTTGCCCCAAAGGTTTCTTTCATTAATTTCGATTATGATCCCACTATCAGGGGTATCTTTTCGTAAGCTTCTTTAAAGGGTCTTATAGTAGTAGTGATTTTTGGAAGCTTCTGTTATTTTTCTTAGATGGCTAAATACAAGTGAAACGCGGGATAATATTTATACATGCTAGTTTGGTTAGACTTTGCATCTTTGTTATGGGGATTTGAGTATTATCGTGCTCTTTTTCGTGCTAAGTAATTTAAAAGACTTACCCTTAATGATTTTCTTTGTTTTTGCTATATCATCAAAGCATTATTGTATGTTTGCATTCTTCTTATAATGGTTGCCTACCAGGGCAAGCATTTGGGATGTGCACCTATTGTATGGGATAACTGGGCACCTAGTAGGCGCTCGAACACCTAGGCACCCAACCTCTAGGAAGCTTAAGTGCCAATGAAGCACCAAAGGTCTAGGGTACTAAGTTGGGTGCTTGACCTCTAAGATGCTCTAGTATATAATAATAATAATAATTATTATTATTATTATTACTACTACTACTACTACTACTACTACTACTACTACTATTATTTTGCTTCTTATTTTTAGGAAAATAACACAATTATTTGAAATATATATAACTATAGATTTTATTTTGAGCATAAATAAACTCGAGCTAATCTAAACATGTATGAGTCTCAAGGTCATATAAACTTATAAGAATTGAGCTCCTCTACTTCCGTATGACAGAGCTCAAGTCTTCGTGTATTCAATGAGTTAAGTTTGAACTCGACTATCTAAGATCGACCAAGCTCAATCCTAAGTTTGAGCTCACGAATTAATAAACAAGATAAGCTTGAGCCTACGAGATTCAGGCTCAACTCGACTAGTTTACACTCCTAGGTATTTCATCGAATCCATCATGCCAATCAAATTTTGGCAGGTTGGCTATTTTCATCCAGAGTGAAAGTATTTCTACTAAGATAGATGGACAAAAAAGATTGCATTTAAGGAGAGCAACAACTAGAGGTAAGTAATGGCCCCCTACTCTTCTTGAAGGTTGTGGCACTAGTGAGTAAGTTCGAGCTCAAGCAGTTGTGGACTATTGCCATGAGGAGCCTTCTTAGAAGGATAAATGCACGTTTAATTGCGGAGGTAAAAAGGAGGGAAAGGTGTCTCACTCATAGTTGTTCTCCATTCATTTCTCTCCATGGAGAGAAAAACCCTCTCGCTCCAGTAAGAGGATTGCTACTGCTCTTAGGGGTGGCATTCCTTAGCATATTGGGCAATTACCTTGGCTACAAGGGCGATTTTCCAATAGGGTCCTCTTGGCCACAACATCGGTAGTAGCATTTTTCAATAGGGTCTTGAATACCTCCTGAGTCATCTGCAGAATTTGATCTTTAGAAGGTGGTGCCTACAGAGTGAGCATCTCTTCCAGTATTAGCCACACCTTTGGGATAAGCCCCTGCATCAGACATAACTGTAGTTCAAGTTTGTGGCTCTCTACATTCCGACCTTAGGACCACCTAGCTATTAGAGTCTCAAGCTATAGATTTCGTATGAATTCTCAGCATTCCATCTTTGTCATTCAGAGTTCCCAAAATGGCACCAAGATGATATTGTACAAAATGGAGCTAGGTTCCTTTCCAATAGTCAGTAGTGTTTTAGATTTTTTTTTCTAGAACGCAGTGCAAAGAGTTTCAGCTCTTGAATGTTCTCAAAATTTCACAAATTCTTATGAATAATTTTTCATGCCCAATCTCTCTTTGCAGCTTAGTGTTTATAGTCTTTTTCCTTAATGGATTTCAACTCATTAGGGTTTCGATGCACTTCTTAATGGGCTTAGTTAATTGGGCTCTTTGACCTTTTTGTTTATTTAATTTATTTGATTTGTTGTACCTTTTTAGTTTTTTTTCACTCTTTTACCCTTGTGGACTCTTTAGTCATTTTTACTTTTTTATCCTTGTAAACTTAATTTATAATGTCAAATACTAGGTCAATAGTATCATTAAAAATCTTTGTATTAGTGATAATAATTTTTTATTATAATATAATTTTAACAAATTTAACAATGACAAGATTGATAAACATAATGATCACAATATATGTGTCCACAATGATCTGTAATGATAATAACATGCACAATCCTTTTTGTTGTTAATTATAAATAGTAATAAGATTTGTGTAAAAGAAGAAGGACTTCAAGACCATCCATCGATTAAGGACAGAAGTCAGCCTAGCTTGCTTATTCAATGTTGCTGAGTGAATGAGTCAAAGCATGTACAACTAATAAAAGTTATTTTATAAATAACACGCCAATCTTCTCTACCAACTCGCATTGATGGGAAGAATTGATAGCTCAATGTCAGTGGTTCTTTACCATGTTATGATTGTAGTATGTTTCAAAAGTTAAGTTGTTCGCACACTAAAGCCATCATAAGATCATTTTTTAATAATCTTTTATCACTATTAAAATTATTATTATTATAGCATAAAAATTCTTATTAAAATTAATAAACAATTTTAGTATTTAATTTGTGACCCCTCCCCCCTCTCTCTCTTAATGTATCATAATTAATTTTATACATATGAATGTTCATAATAATTTTTTTATTTTACTTCTCTCTTTCAATAATATTCAAATGAAAATTCTTCTTGATTTATTAACAGTTAATTAAAAAAAATCCCTAAACCTATTTTTATTTTAGTTTTCAATTCCCATTGGAATTTTTACATACTAAACTCCCTACTTTTTCACAAAATTTAAGAATCATTCCCCATTTCTTTTAGAAAGACTTATATACCCTTATAATTGAAAAAAACAACAAAAATATTTGAAAAATGCATTTTTTTCTTCAAGAAGATGCTTTCCTTTTTTTTTTTTTTCTTGAAATAGACAACTTCTCCAAATGGCCAAACAAAAAGGCATGAAACTATTCATCTTAAATTGACACTAGAAGAAGAAGAGGAAAAAGAAAAGATATCCAAATTTATGCTATTTTTCTGTGACAATGTAAAGAGAAACAATGGTTACAAGAAGTGAAGTACAAAAATAAGTGAGCTAAAGAAACAAATGATTGTTTTTTGCATTTATAGTTTTAAATGTCTGTGATTTTTCAGTGTTACACTTATTTCTTGTCTGTTTTCTCATATTTACAATTTTTATTCCTTTTTTAGTTGTTAAATACTTGAACCCATTTAATATATATATATATATAATTTTTGTTGTGATATGGGAAGTTTCTAATTTGTATTTGAAAGGCATGAAAGTTCTACTTCACCTTCTTGAGGTTTATACTTCTTTTTATTTGAAATTATATGATGAAATTATCTTAAAGTGGTAGTATATTATCTGTAGTACAAAATATTCAATCTTGCAGTATACATTAGGCAAAAGTATAGTATATAATATGTGTAACTACAATACATTTTAGAAATATCTATAGAACAAAACATTCAAGCCTGCAAATTAAATGAAATTATAATATATAATCTGTGTACATGCAGTACATTTTAGAAGTATCTGTAGTACAAAAATATTCAAACCTGCAGTATACATTAACTAAAAGTATAGTATATAATCTGTGTATCTGTAGTATATTTTACAAGTAATTGTAATACAAAATATTTAAGTATGCAGTATACATTAAATGAAAGTGTAGTATATAATCTGTATATTTGCACTATATTTTAGAAGCATATGTAGTACACAAATATTCAAGCCTGCAGTATATATTAACTGAAAGTGTAGTGTATAATATATGTATCTGTAGTATATTTTAGAAGCAATACGATGGAAATAAAATACAAACGTAGAACAAACAAAATGTAAATGGTGTTTTGTTGAAGTATACATCAATTCAATTAAAATTGGATAGTGAATTTGAGTACAACATGATGGAAATGAAGTACAAACATAAAACAAACAAAGTATAAATGGTATTACGTTGAAGTACACCTCATTTAAATTGAAACCGAGCAGTGAATTTAAGTACAATATAATGAAAATAAAGTATGAACATAGAACAAACAAAGTATAATTGGTGTTACGTTGAAGTACACTTCATTTAA